>PVJS01004243.1:0-70245 GCA_004027185.1 Glis glis
AAAAAAAAAAAAAAAAAAAAAAAAAACAAATAACAATCCTATTAACCAGAAATGGTAGAACTCATGGTGATTACAGGGATGTCTGTCATTAGAAATCATGTAGTCAAAAACATAATTTTTCAGCAGGGTGTGGTGGCACATGCCTGTAATCTCAGCTACTCAGGGAGGCTGAGGCAGGAGGCAAGTTCAAGGCCAACCTGGGCAACTTAGAGAGACTCTGCATCAAAATTTAAAAAAGGGTCTCATATGTGGAAGCTAGGGAGTAGTCCAGATACAAGAGGGACCTCAGATAATGGAGGAGAAACTCTAGTGGAACCAGGGAGGTGGTCAAGGGGAAGGTGTCCGGGGAGGAGAGGAAGAATCAATGAAGGAATCACTTTCATTGACATTATGTCCATATGTGAGAATACCAATGCCAATCTCAATATCCTGTATGGGGAAGGGGTGAGGGGAAGGGAGCCGGGGGAAAAGCCCACCAAGTACTGTGTGCATCTATGTCACTATCACTATGAACTACATTATAATGTCAGACTATAATGCACCAATAAAAGCATAAAAAATAAAAATAAAATAAAAAGGGGGCCGGGCATGGTGGTGCATGCCTGTAATCCCAGTACTTGGAAGAGACAGGAGGATCACAAGTTCGAGGCCAGCCTGAGAAATGTAGCAAGACTCAGCAACCTAGCGAGATCCAGTTTCAAAATAAAAAATAGAAAGGGCTGGGGTGTAGCTTGGAGGTAGGACACCCCTAAGTTCAATCCCCTGTACTCTCCAAAAAGAGTTCTTTAAAATGGGGAATATGAACCCTGAGTTCACAGACAAGCAGATAAGATTTTCCAGCAGCCACAGTAGCACGGGTAATTTAAAGAGAATTAGTTTTCAGAGCCTCAACTTTCATACCTACTCTTTCCTAAAGTCTGCTTGGAAATGGGCAGGCCTCAGGCTGGACCTGCTGCCCCTCTCCCTCGCAGGTGCACCTTCATTCTCTGCAGGAGCAGGGCCATCTCTCTTCTAGACTGCACCTGACTCTGGGGTTGCCTTCAGTGTAGAGTGGATAGTGCTAAGTGCAGCTGCAACTCCACACACTGCCAACGGTGCCCAGGTAGCAGGAGGCCACAAAGACTGTGTGATTCATAAGCCCGGTGATTTCCAGCTCTTTGCTATCGACAGATTGAAGGTAGAAGGAATTCAGCTGTCAGCCTACAGATGACCAAACACAGTATTTATGATTTGGGGCATATAACTTATATAAAATAAATGTAACAGTGCTACAACAAAATTCCTTCTATTCCAATCTGTTCTTTTTTTATGTGGACAAGATTTCCCTTATTCTTGTATTTCTAGTGTTGAGAATAGGAATAGAATTGATGTTTAACCCTTTCTCAATAGTAATAATAGTAACCCTTCAGCAATAGTAATATCTTTATTATTCCACAGATAACATATGCTAATTTTTTAAAAAATTGTAGCCTCACTTATCTTATTAAGAGATGCACTTCTAATAAAATTTTAATTTTATGTTTAATAATTACCATAAAATTTGTAACATTTATGATATTTTGATTAATTATATACTAGTAATAATACTGATTCAAACTAAAAGATATTTTAAAACATTTAAAGCCTTAGGCCAGGTATGGTGGCACATGCCTGTAATCCCAGTACTTGGGAAGTAAGACAGGAGGATCACAGGTTTGAGGCCAGCCTCAGCAACTTAGAGAGACCCTCAGCAACTTAGTTAGACCCTGTTTCAATTTTTTTTTTAATTTTCAAAAGGGGTGGGGGTAGCTTGAAGGTAGAATGCCTCTGGGTTCAGTATCCAGTACCAATAAATAAAGTCTTAGGTCACAGGAAAAAGAAAAACATATATATGTAAATATATATATTTGTATGTATATGCATATTTGTTGCAGTAAATTATACTAGAATGACCAATAAAAGACTTTCAGGCATAAAAACACATTACACTTAGGATAAAATTTTCTGTGAGAAAAGGAATAGAAGTATGAGATGAAAGCCAGGCATGGTGGTGCACTTCTGTAATCCCAGTACTTGAGAGGCTGACACAGGAGGATGGCAGGTTCGAGGCCAGCCTCAGCAACTTAGCAAGACCCTGAATAAAAATAAAAAATAAAAAGGGCTGGGGGTGTAGCTCAAAGATAGAATATTCCTGGTTTCAATATCTAGTACCAAAAAAAGTATGATAAAGAATAAACAGGGATCATGTAAAATTCCCAACTGCTAATGAAGAGCTGGCTTAAGCATTTAAAAATATGTGATAGTGGGTATCCAACTTACTATGTTGTTTAACCCATTATGTCCCCTTGTCCCATTTATAGAACACCTACAAAACTTAAATTGAGGGACATATATATCACATATGGTAAGTTTGAAATAAATATTTATATAGAGTTCTATTCCTTTGAGAAGAGTAATAGGTAAATGACTAGTGATAATATCCATGAACATTATTAATATCAATACTATTAATGATAAATTATATAATAAGCTCTAGATTTTTATTTCCAACCTATTTTAATGCACCTGTGTTAATTTCATTGAAAAATTTACAGAGTTAAAAACTTGGGACTTAATGCATTAATTCCATTGGATCATTTAAAGGTCAACTGCACCAGAAATTATATTTGCAAAAAACCATTTGCAATGATTGAAACATACGGCAAAAAATTGTTAGAGGTCAATTTAAAAGTGTGTGAGGGAGTACATAGTTTATGGTCCATGCTAGCCAAAAATGTTTGAAGGACACTGGTCAGAAAAAAGAGACGCAAGCTGGGTACAACAGTGCATGCCTGTAAACCCTGTACTTGGGAGGCTGAGACAGGAGGATCACAGATTCAAGGCCAACCTCAGCAACTTCGTGAGACCCTCAGCAACTTAGCAAGACCTCGTTTCAAAAGAAAAAATAAAATAGGGCTGGGGTTCAACTTGGAAGTAGAATGTCCCTGGGTTCAATCCCCAGTACCAATAAATAAATAAACAAATAAATAAATGAAGAGATGAGATCAATACTTTAAAAAAAAAGGAAGTAAGGCAGCAGGTGAGTTCCAAGTGAGTGCACAGACAAGCAGCTGCAAATCTTTAGGAGGTGGCCATAGAGAGATTGCATGGGGAGTAAAGCTCCCAGGGTAGAGTTGGGCTGGCTGCCAGAACTTAGTCTCCACTTTCAGTCCCAGCAAGTTGATTTGATCAGAGTGTTTCCTGAGAACTGCAAATATCACATCCTCTAATGTGATAGAAGCCACATTACAACCAGAGGGTCACTTGCTAGATTCAGCGGAGTCAGAAAAAGGGCTGAGATGGGTGCAATGCAGAAGCAGAACACTTGCAGCCATGACAGCCGCTGCACCTTCTCCTAAGCGCTGGAGGACTGCAGCTGGAGGTCAGGTGTGCTCATGCGCAGGGCCGGGAGGGGTCCCACCAGCTTCTGGCTCTGGGAGCTCCCTGGTCTTTACTAGGCCATAGTTTCTTAGAGCCACTAAATGAGAATACTCAGAGCGCTTTAATCATAATCCAATGCTAGTCCTGTTCGATTTGAACTGCAGGTCACCTAAGCTGAGCTTTGGGCGTCCCTGTTCCTCAGTCACACATTTGCAGACATTATGTTGGCTTTCTTCCAACAGAAGGTGAATCACATCCATTTTATGTGGATTTTTCTTGTTTAATTTCCATGTAAATTTTTATTTCCAAGTCTTTGCAGGTGAAGAGGTAGTGAGGATCTCATGCTCATGTATTATCTATAAAATATGTAACAAATGCAATTCTAAAATTAGCATAGAGGAAGAAAATTGAGCCCTATTATTATTATCATTTGCGGTACTAGGGATTGAACCCAGGCGCATTTTACCTCCGAGCTACACCCCCAGCCCTATTTTTTATTCTTTATTTTGAAACAGGGTCTTGCTAAATTGCGGAGGGCCTCACTAAGTAGCTGAGGCTGGCCGCGAACCCGGATCCTCCTGTCTCAGCCTCCCAAGTACTGGGATAAATGAGGGTGGGTTAAGATCGCTCATACTGGTCTACACCGACCACAGCTTCTTTAAAGACAACTGGCTAAGAAGACGAAATTAATTCAGTTGACATTTATTGAGCACCAATGAATGCAGTAAATGATGCCAACATCATGCTAAGGAAGAGAAGTTAGGCCGACTCTGCTATTGAGAGCTCACAGGCGAGCCCATGGCCATACCACCCTGAACACGCCTGATCACGTGTGATCTCAGAACCTAAGCAGGGTCGGGCCTGGTTACTACTTGGATGGGAGAGCTTGATGGTGAGCAGAGATTCTAACTCAGTGAGATAAATGCACAATCAAGGAATAAAAGATGGTCACAGGAGCACAGAGGAGGGAATGGAGGACAGCTTTCACAGAGGAGACACTTTATCTCTATCTAGAAAGAGAAGTAGGAATTTACTAGGAGAGGACAAGAAATGGCATTCAATAGTGAGGCCTGGGCCATGTGAATATTCTTTCCAAGGGCAAGGAGCGTTTGCTACATATGGCCACTTCTCATAAATGAGAAAAAAAGCAGACATCCTAGTGATGTTAGAGTATTTTGGAGGCAGTGTATCTTTTTTCTTTTTTGGTACTGGGGTTTGAACCCAGGTGCATTCTACATCTGAGCTACACCCCTAGACCTTTTTCATTTTATTTTTGTAGTAATGGGGGTTTAACCCAGGGGCATTCCACCTTCGAGCTACACCCCAGCTCTTTTTATCTTTTATTTTTTGAAGCAGGGTCTCGCTAGGTTGCTGAAGGTCTTGCTAAATTGCTGAGGCTGTCCTCGAACCTGTGATCCTCCTGTCTCAGACTCCCAAGTACTGTGATTGCAGGTGTGCACCACCATGCCCGGCTCAGCATACCTGTTTGAGATTGCTACTTTGACCCATTAATCTAACAATGCCAGGGTGTCCCTGTTTCCAGTAGGGTACAGAGAGAGAGGGCTCTGCGATAGGTTCAGCTATAATGGAAGTTGCTCTACCATTTAGCAGGATGCCATATCCTCTGTAGATCCTATGGCAACCAGCATGCCTGTGACAGATAGGGATGGCTGCATGGAACCTTTGGCTGGCTCCTCAGTTCAGAACTGCAGGATTTGGGAGCAAAGCTATGCCATTCCCTGCAGATAGCTATTCTCCTTTTAATAAACAGTTTCTGGAGCCGGGCGTGGTGGCGCACGCTTGTAATCCCAGTACCTGGGAGGCTGAGACAGGAGGATCTGGGTTTGCAGCCAGACTCAGCTACTTATTGAGGCCCTCTACAACTTAGCGAGACCCTGTTTCAAAATAAAGAATAAAAGTGCCGGGCGTGGTGGGGCATGCTTGTAATCCCAGTACTTTGGGAGGCAGAGACCGGAGGATCTGGGTTCACGGCCAGCCTCAGCTCTCTCTTTCTCTCTCTGTCCCTGTCTCTCTCTCTTTCTCTACTTAGTGAAGCCCTCCGCAACTTCGTGAGACCCGGTTTCAAAATAAAGTATAAAAAAATAGGGCCGGAGGTATAGCGCGGAGGTAGAATGCCCCTGAGTTCAATCCCTGTTACCGCAAATAAATAAATAAATAAATAAATAAATAAATAAATAAAATAAAAATAAAGAATATAAAATAGGGCTGGGGGTGTAGCTTGGAGGTAGAACGCCCTTGGGTTCAATCCCTGGTACTGAAAGAAAGAAAGAAAGAAAGAAAGAAAGAAAGAAAGAAAGAAAGAAAGAAACAGTTTCTGGTTTGCTACTGGACCATAGTAAAGACTGAACTTTTCAAACTGAGACGGTCATCACGCTGAGTGCTGGCTGACCACCTGCCAGAGTTGGCTGTGCACGGCCGCTCTCCATCCTCAATGGGAAGCGGTGTGTTAAGACTGGCCTCAGAGCCAGACCACTGCCTAGCACGCGTGAGGCCCTGGTTCCATCCCCAGCACTGCAAAACAAAACGAAATGAAACAGGACTGGCCTCTAGCAGGTTCTGAAGGCACAAGTTGTGTGAGCAAGTGGCTCAGATCCCCCAGCCTCTATTCTTGCTATAATGCTTCTTCTCTCAGTCCATGCTTCTGGCCAATGGGAAATAGAAAAAAAGTCATAAATACAAACAATGATCACAATCAGTTGCAGAAGTGAGAACTATAGTAATTATGAGTATTTCTTCCTTACTTCGATAGGCATGTATCTGTAGGTATTAACCAGTTCATTTCTTTCTTCCTCTCTCATTACCCTACTAATATAATATGTTCACAGCATTTAATCTTAAATCTCAGGATTTAAGTTACAAAATTTCAAAGAGGGGCTTAATTAAGAAGAGAAACAGAAGCCGGGTGTGGTGGCGCACGCTTGTAATCCCAGTACTTGGGAGGCTGAGACAGGAGGATTGCAGGTTTGTGGCCAGCCTTAGCAAGTAGTGAGACTCTCTGCAACTTAGTGAGACCCTGTTTCAAAATAAGAATAAAAAATAGGGCTGAGGGTGTGGCTTGTAGGTATAATACCCCTTGGGTTCAATCCCCAGTACCACAAAAAAAAAAAAAGAACATACTTAACTGTAATATGGGTAGCATGGAATTGGGTGTTTTCAGTTTGAGAAATAGCTGCATTCTGTGAAGTGGGAGTAGGTTTTTGCTCTTGTCTGTATTTGGAAGTTCAATATGTTTAGAAGAGCAGCCAAGAGTGACCCCACGCCCGCTACCAGACACGTAGCTAAAAATTCCCAGAGGCTGTGATTGTGCAGAAGAAGGGGATCCCCACGGACTTCTCACAAACACCCCCTTCGTTGCCCATGTGCAGCAGAGCGTTCTTGGCTTCTGAGATTTCCCTGCTGGCTCTGCCTTGATTGGCTCATGCCAGGGCTTCAGGGGAGCTGGCTGATGATGATCTGATGCCATGGACACCCCGTTTCAGACTGTCACTTCCCCAAAGGCTCTCAACAGTTGTATCAGATCTAATTCCTCTAAGTCCCTTATTCCACAGCACTTAAAATGGCCCCACTTCCCTGACTGAGCCCTGACTGATACAGGGATATTTGAGCCAAGGCCTGAGGAAGGTCAGGTCCTGAGGCTACCTTGGGAGAACATTCCAGGCAAAGCAAAGAGCAGGTGCAAAGGCCCTCAGGCACGATGGTGACTCCCGGGTGGTGAGTGGAGGGAGAGAGAGAGGTAAGAGTGCAGGGGGCAAGATGGTGGCGGGGCTCATGGAAAACTGGGAGAGATTTGGCTTTTTCCCTGCATAAGATGGGAAACCATGGGAGGGTGGGACATGATCTTACTTATTAAAAAGGGCTCACTCCTAGCCGGGCCCAGTGGCACATCCCTGTAATCCCAGTACTTGAAAACCTGCAGACAGGAGGATTGCAGGTTTGAGACCAGCCTCAACAACTTAGTAAGATCCTTAGCAATTTAGTGAGACTCTGTTTCAAAATAAAAAATAAAAAGGGCTGGGGGTGTAGCTCAGAGGCAGAACACCCCTGGGTTCAATCCCAGTACCAAAAAAAAAAAAAGGCTTACTCTTGCTGCTATACTAAGACTAGACTGCAGAGGGCAGATAAGAGCAGGAAGATGAATTTTAAAATGTAATCCAATAATCTAGATGAGATGTTATTTTTTTCTTCCTTTTTTTTGGTGGTGGTACTGGGGATTGAACCCAGAGTTATTCTACCTCTGAGCTACACCCTCGTCCCTTTTTAGTTTTTATTTTAAACAGGGTCTCGCTAGGTTGTTGAGAGTCTTGCTAAATTGCTTAGGCTGGCCTTGAACCTGCGATCCTCCTGTCTCAGCCTCCCAAGTACTGGGATTATAGGTGTGTGTCACCATGCCTGGCTGGGATGTTATTGCCATTCTAAGAGTCCAGCCATTCATCTTCATAGGGACAGACATGTTTCCGGCATGGGTCTGACTGTCCCGCCTGCAGGGCTTCATCGGCAGACTTAGGGTTGTACGATTCCTCCTAGCCCAGGGTCTCACATAACATCCCAGCTGAGCAGGGCACCCACTTTACAGAAAAGGAGATTTAGGAGAGAGCTCAAGACCAGGGGGCCCACTGACTGCATCCCCAACCATGCCCCGCGGAAGCTGCCAGCCTGCTGGAGTATTCCGACAGCCCCCACGGCCCCGTAGACAGCAGCGGACTGACTCCAGGGTCTAATGGCTGCTCTTCTAGTCTCAACGGAGGCCCAGTTCCGCAGCACGCTCCACACTCCAGAGTCCTCCCCTGAGCATCAGCCAAGGTCAGGCCTACCTGGACCCCATCCCTGCTCAGCTCTTACCCCTGCCTTTCCCTCCTTCCCTTAAAGGATTTTCCTGAAAAGTGCTCTATCCATTCGGCATGGTGCCCTGAATTCCTCTCTCCCACTCAGCTTCTTTAGAACCTGCCCTAAGACAATCAAGGACAAGGACATGCCCCTGCGAGAGGAGGCAGCCAGATCCTCCCGGAGGCCGAGCTCTGCTGGGGCCAAAGATCTACCTTCCCTGATTCTCCCACAGCACAGTTCCTAAGGGCTGAGTCAGTCTCTTTCCAAACTGGGTTCTTTATATCCTGGGAAGGTATCGCCACATTTCAGGTGTTAAACCCACATCCCCCTATAGTGATGGGTGTGCTAGAAAATTTAGGGGAAATATTTTATATGAGAACAAATGCATATCCTTTATGAGGTAGAGTAGAAAATGAGCGAAAAAAAAGTTTAGATGGAACCCAAGATCTCAAGAGGCAGGTCTCCTGAGGCAGGTGGTGGAGGGCCTCCCGGGTTTAGATTCTCCTGCTGCGAGGGGTACTTCAGTGGGAAAGCTTGATGGCATGGGCAGGGATGGCTGCTTTCAACAAGACATGGAAACAGGCTCCATCCCAAAGATCAAGCAAGATAAAGAGTGGATCTGGACAAACCTGGCCTTTGTAGATCCATGAAACCCGCCTATCATGGCTTTTAGTCCACCCCCTAACCCCACCCCCTTTTTTGTGGTACTGGGATTGAACCTAGGGGCATTCTACCTCTGAGCTACACCCACAGCCATATATATATATATATATACATATATATATATATATATATATACACACACACACACATATATATATACATATGTATAAACATATATATACATATATATGTATATGTATAAACATATATATGTGTTTCAAATATATATGTTTCAAATATATATATAAATATATATTTATATTTCAATATATATACATATGTATATTTTGAAACAGGATCTCAATAAGTAGCAGAGGTCCTCACCAAGTTGCTGAGGCTGGCCACAAACCTGCTATTCTCCTGTCTCAGCTTCCCTAGTACTGGCATTATAGGCGTGCACCACCACACCCAGCTTAGTCCTCCCCCTTCTTTTTTTTTTAATTTTTTTTTTTTGCAGTACCGGGGATTGAACCTGGGGGTGTTCTACCTCCGAGCTACACCCCTGGCCCTATTTTTTATACTTTATTTTGAAACTGGGTCTCACGAAGTTGTGGAGGACCTCACTAAGTAGCTGAGGCTGGCCGCGAACCCGGATCCTCTGGTCTTCACCTCCCAAGTACTGGGATTACAAGCGTGCACCACCACAGCCGGCAGTCCTCCCCCTTCTAATGAGTCACGTGTGAGGGCTTCCTATTTGTTAAGCAAGCACTGTGTATGCACAGACTCTATTAATCCCAGCAGTACTCTCTGAGGAGGGCACATTTACACAGGGGAAAAGTGAGATTCTGAGGGGTGGGGGGACTTCACCAAGGTAATTGGGAAATAGGCGGTTATCCTTGTCTCTTCCTGCTTTCTGTGTCTTCTTCGCTTTGTGTTCATAGAATGTAGGATGTACAAAAATAGAGAGATCCAGGAATTTGGTCTCTCTAGAATAAAATGTCACTGAAATCAGAAAGAGCTGAGATCCTGCCTAAATTAGGACACTGAACTACCCCCCCCTTCCCCCAGCATGCACAGTTACATTTCTGTTCTCTTGGCTTCAGGGTTTTCAATTGGATATTTTAATTAATTAATTAATTAATTTCAATTTTAATTTATTATTTTTTTGCAGCACTGGGGATTGAACCCAGGGGCATTCTATCTCTGAGCTACACTCCCAGCCCTATTTATTTTTATTTTTTTTAAATTTTGAAACAGGGTCTCACTAAGTTACGGAGGGCCTCACTAAGTTGCTGAGGCTGGCCGTGAACCCAGATCCTCCTGTCTCAAGCCTCCCAAGTACTGGGATTACAAGCGTGCGCCACCCCGCCCGGCTCAATTGGATATTTTAAACAAGACTTCGACTTCTTTCTTTGACCATGCCATATACGTTTCTCTCTTATTGCCAATATAAATTTTGACCTGACATGCTACATAAAAACCAATGAACCTATAAATAGAAGATATCGGAGATATTGAAAATTTCAAAGAGAACAAGCAGGTTTTGCAAGTATAGAAGTCATAAAGAATCTCTTTGTAAAAGTTACATTTTGTTTATTCCTTTATGAAAAATTTGCTAGATTCCATGTATACAGTTTTTCTGCCTCTAAAAAAGATTTAAAGTGCTGTTTTGGGGGTCTCATAAATACAAGCTCGAATCTATAACCTGGAACTTCTCAGGAGAAGGACTGAGGCTGACTTGCCTTCCTCTCATCAATGTCACCATCTTAAGCATTGGTTAGTACTTTCCTCCTACCTGGCTGAGTTGCTAGGCATAAATCTGAGAATATGAGGTTTATATAGCCAGGCTCTAAGGATGATTTCTGTTTTTTCTGGCTTACATTTTTATAAATATGGCTCATGTGTCAGTTAATATTCATATTGATATATTTCTCCAGAATATTCTCACATGCATTCTGTGATAAGGGAGCTATCACAGTTGCTTGCATCTCCGCGAATCCTTTGCCCCAGTAGATTCAGAACATGACTATTCACAGGTTAATTAGCTAAAATCCCCAGAAACTTTGTCGAAGCATATGGTTCCTGACATTTAACTTGACATGCATGGAGCACAATGGTTGCACACAATTAAAATCTTTTATAAAAGCAGATAAGGTAAAACTCTGTGAAGGCCTTTTCCCCACCTTTCTGACAGTTATTCAACAATTTCAATACTTTTTCAGGGTATCATTTTATTGCTGATGATATAAATTATTTTCTAGCTTTAAAATGTGTTTTCTAATAGCTAAATAGCTTCTAACCCAAGGAATTTCTTATAATTAAACTTTGTAATTCTTATAATTAAACGGTGCAGGTACTAAACAGATATTTAAGGTAAAGCACATGATATCTGAGATATAAAGGCATCATAGGAGTCTAATAAATACATTGGAAATCAAGCTATAGCAATGTAGCAGTTTTAGAGAATCACAAACCACATACTCGTGGGATTTCATACATTGCCCTGTCAGTCTAGGCCACCTAGATTACAAAGTAGTGTCAGTGAGAGTGGTGTGAGAATTCTGTACAAGTACTTTAAAAGAGAAAACTGAAGCTTGGCGTGGTCATGCATGCCTGTAATCCTAGTATTAGGGAGGCTGAGAGGGGAGGATCCCAGGTATGAGGTCAGCCCCAGCAGCTCAGCAAGACTCTCAACAACTTAGTGAGACCTTGTTTCAAAATAAAAATAAAAAAAGGCCGGGGTTGTAGCTCAGTTGTAGAATGCCCCTGGGTTCAATCCCTTGTACCACAACAAAATTAAAAAAGAGAGGGGGGGAAAACCCATAGAAAAATAGAAGCAAAATAAAGAAGGAAGGGAGGAAGAAGGGGAGATGGGAAGGAAGAAGCTAACCAACCTATAGTTCCTTTGAACCTCACTGAGTTGTCCTTCTAAAGAAGGAAATAATTCCAGGGAAATCAAAGGCAGTTTCTAAGGAAATAGATTTCTCTCTTCAGACAAGCTGCAGCAAACTGTTGAAGGCAGCTTCTGCCAAAACATACAACGCTGACGCTGGATCTCCTACCTGAGGCCATCATCAAGGCCAAGTTCATGGCTGGACTTCTGAAAACACAGTCTTAGTGAAATCTAAAATAAGTCGTATGCTCTTTCCAATAGCCACAAATAACCGAGAGGCGCATGGCACAGTGGGCTTTGCCCTACTTTGGTACTCGGTGGCATCATAACTTTTTTTTTTTTTGCGGTACCGGGGGTTGAACGCAGGGGCGTTCTACCTCCGCGCTACGCCCCCGGCCCTATTTTTTATACTTTATTTTGAAACTGGGTCTCACGAAGTTGTGGAGGGCCTCACTAAGGAGAGAGAGAGAGAGAGAGAGAGACAGGGAGAGAGAGAGCGAGAGAGCTGAGGCTGGCCGCGAACCCGGATCCTCCGGTCTCCGCCTCCCAAAGTACTGGGATTACAAGCGTGCGCCACCACGCCCGATGCATCATGACTTTTGACAATTCATTTAGCCATTGGGGACTTCACTTTCAACACACCCAGGTGACAGGCGGAACCGGGCTGGGATCCTAGGTCTCTCTTTTATTACTCGATGATTTTAGGGAAGTTACATAACTTCTGTGGACCTGTTTCTTCAACCATAAGATGTGAGTAAGACATCAAAAGGTTGGAAGAAGCCAGCTCCCTCCAAAAATACATACTGTATAATTCCATTTATACAAAACTCGAGAAAATGCAAACTAGTCGGCAGTGACAGGAAGCAGCTCCATGGTTGCTTGAGGGCCTGGGAAGCAGGGCGAGGGGGAGGAAAGAACTACAAAGGGATAGGAAGAAACTTCCGAGGTGGGGGATGTGTCGGTGATCCTGACCGGTGAGGATTTCACAGGTATATCTCAAAACTCATCCCCATTTACTGTTTGTCAATGATACCTTTAAAAAAAAAGTCAGAAAATTAAATGAGATAGTATGTGCAAAACAATTACACAGGATACGACACAAGTGGGCATTCAGAAATGTAGGGGCCTCCCTCCTGCCCCACTTATTTCATCACCATCCACAAGTATTATAAACACCGAAACAAGACCTCTTCAGGAGCTGGGTAACTTTCCAAGAAAAATATGGGACAATATAAAAATACCTCTGCCGCTTCCTTAGGATATTATTTCTATGGCTTTCTTTCAAATCTTTATTAGAGCTGTATTTTATGTTGGTGGAGTCACATTGCACGGAGGGCCTGCAGGCTACTTTCCCACTTCATGGTTTTTCATAGAGTGTCTGCATGCTCTTTTTTTAATGACTGCCTCATAATTATTTCAGGGATAAGAATTCTAGATATATTTCTTTTTTTTTTTTTGGTGGTACTGGGGATTGAACCCAGGGGCATTCTATCTCTGGGCTACACCCCCAGCCCTATTTTTTATTCTTTATTTTGAAACAGGGTCTCACTAAGTTGCAGAGGGCCTCACTAAGTAGCTGAGGCTGGCCGCGAACCTGAGATCCTCTGGTCTCAGCCTCCCAAGTACTGGGATTCCAAGTGTGCACCACCACGCCCGGCATAGAATTCTAGGTATATTTCAAGGGTGGAGTTGCCAGGATTTACCAACAGATTGAATTTGGGGTGTGAGAGACAGAGGACTCAGGGATGAGGCTGCAGTCTGAGCAATTAGAAGTCAGACGAAGCTGACATTCCTGAGAAAGGAAGCATATGTAAAGGGTAGATTTGGAGAAGGCGGCAAAGATTTCAGTTTTGAGGATAAGTTAAGTGTCAAATATCAAAATGGAGATGGCAGTAGACATGGGAGCAGAGGGGAGGTCCAGCTCAAGATAGAAATTTGGGAGTCTCTGACATAAAGATGGTATTTAAAACCATGCGCTGGCTGAGGACTCCCAGGGCATGAGTACAAGTAGAGACCAGAAGAAGGTCCACAGCTGAGTCAAGGAAGCCACTAGTGTCTAGAGATCCTGGAGTGGAGAAGGAGTCAGTAGAGGTGACAGGAAAGGTGTGTCACCAGGGAGGAAGAAATCCACAAGGGTGGGCTGTTCTGGATGCCAAGCAGGAAGGATAGTTTGTAGGAGAGAATGCTCCTGATCATTCGAGTGAGGGAAGGATGCAAAGCGTACTCTTGAAATAAGGGGTGAGTGGGATTGGAGGGAGCACTAAATGAGCAATGTGTGCATGCATGCTTCTGACACCCTGACACCAAAATGTATAACTACAATGCACCAATAAATGAATATATTAAAAAAAATAAGTAAGGGGTGAGCCAGGTATGGCGGCATACGCCTTTAATCCCAGTACTTACGAGACTGAGATAGGAGGATCGCAGGTTTGAGGCCAGACTCAGCCACTTAGTGAGACCCTCAGCAACAAGTAAGGAGTGCTGTTGATCAAGAGCACTATGATTAGAGTGGACTCAAAAGGTTATAGTAAATAGAAATTTCTCCTAAGAAGCCAATAAGCACATGAAAAGATGCGCAACATCATTATTCATCACAGAAATGCAAATCAAATCCACAAGGATATACCACTCCACACCCCTGTGGATGGATAGAATCAAAGGAAAAATAAAAGTGTTGGTAAGAATGTGGAAAAATTAGAACCCTGGTCTACTGCTCATGCAATGTGAACTGGTATACCATTTTGGAAAACAGTTTGGCAGTTTCTCAAAAAGTTAAAACGTGATCTAGCAACTCAATCCCCAGGAATATACCCAAAAGAGATGAAAACATATGTCCACACAAAACCATGTAAAGGATTCGCGGCCAGCCTCAGCTACTTAGTGAGGCCCTCCGCAACTTAGTGAGACCCTGTTTCAAAATAAAGAATAAAAAATAGGGCTGGGGGTATAGCTCAGAGGTACAATGCCCCTGGGTTCAATCCTCAGTACTGCAAAAACAAACAAAACAAATAAACAAACAAACAAACACATAAAGGAATGTTCACAAAGACACTATTCATAATAGTCATGAACAGGTACATGCAAATGTCTAGTTTTCAGCAAAAAAATTATGAGACATGGAAAGAAACAAGAAAGCACAGCTCATATATGGGGAAATGCAATCTATAGAAACCATCCCAGAGGAATTCTGGATGTTGGACTTACTAGACAAAGACTTTATATCAGGTATTTTAAATATGGTTAGAGAACTAAAGGAAATCATCTCTTAAAAACAAAACAAAAGAAAGCATGAGAGTTAAGTCTCATATAACACATAATATCAGCAGAGAGAATTCATAAAAATAAAGCAAAGAAGTTTTGGAGTTGAATCTGCAATAACTGAAACGTGGCTGCTCTGGAAACCAGATTCTGTGGCTTCTCCAGGGGTTGTCATTGTTTCCTTCGTGACATTTCGGAAGGTATTCCAGGAAGCCAGAAGTATGGATGTTTTATAAAGAAGTGAATGGGGGGGGGATGCTTTGTCTGCATTTCTCTGATGTCACCCCATATTCCCTGTTTCATCTTCTGGGAAAAAATACTTTATGTAAGAATGGAATGATCCAGCCGGGCATGGTGGCGCACGCTTGTAATCCCAGTACTTTGGGAGGCGGAGACCGGAGGATCCTGGTTCGCAGCCAGCCTCAGCTCGCTTTCTCTCTCTCTCTCTCTCTCTCTCTCTCTCTCTCTCTCCCTCTCTCTACTTAGTGAGGCCCTCCGCAACTTCGTGAGACCCGGTCTCAAAATAAAGTATAAAAAAATAGGGCCGGGGGCATAGCGCGGAGGTAGAACGCCCCTGGGTTCAATCCCTGGTACCGAAAAAAAAAAAAAGAATGGAATGATCCATTGTTTGCATGTTTGGTAAGCTTGCCATGACAGCATTGAAGTCTCTTTTTCTTCATGAAAACATGTTTAATTACTGATTCCTTTTCTTTTTCGGTGGAGACTAGTTTTTTTCTAGGTGTCTGACATTTTTCTCTAAGTTCTAATTTATTTGCATAAAATTATTCATAGTATTTCTTATTTTTTTAGTCTATGGTATACATGTGATTATCCTCCCATTGTACATCCTTAATATTCTCTATTTTCCCTCCAAGCTACACTCCCAGCCCTATTTTTTACTCTTCATTTTGAAACAGGGTCTCACTAAGTTGTGGAGGTCCTCACTAAGTAGCTGAGGCTGGCCACGAACCTGCGATCCTCCTGTCTCAGCCTGCCAAGTACTGGGATTACAAGCGTGCGCCACCATGCCTGGCTTGTCCTGGATTTTCTATGCTTGGTTTTCTCTGATTTTGCTTTTTTGCAAATTTTATTTTAATTGTTCCTTATTGTATTTATGTTTAACTGTTTGGATTTACATACTTTTTTCTTTATTGATTTTCCTTGAAATATTACTCTGATTATATGACTTTAACTCAAAAGTAAAATAATTTCTTAATCTTTGCCAGAACAATAAAATAACTTTGAATATATTTACTCTCAAGATGCTATATTACTATGGTGAATAATGTTTTAGTATTATCCTTTTAATAATCCCATAAATTATAAATTATTATTACATACAATATTTATTTGGATTAACATATATGCTACCACAGAGTGTTATTTTAATCTTTTTTCCTTGGACCATCTACTGGGTCATTCTCTTCTTTAGTTGTACTAATTAAAGAAGAAAGAAGTTTAGAAATTTCTTTGCTTCAGGTCTCTTGGTAGTACACTCAGTTCCTGTTTAGAAATAATTTTTTTTTTCACTCTTAGTTGGACCATGCCTGTAATCCCAGCCACTTGGGAGACTGAGGAAGGAGGATTGAAAGTTCTAGGCCAGCCTGGACAACTTACTGAGACCCTGTCTCAAAATAAAATAAAAAGGGCCAGGGATGTAACTCAGTGGTAAAACACCTGCCTAGCATGTGCAAGGCCCTGGATTCAATCCCTAGTATAAAAAGAAGTAAAATAATTTATTTTTCTTTTTTTCACCCTTGTTTTGAAATACAGTTTAGTTGAATACAAAACTCAAATATGGAAATTATTTTTTCTCAGCATTTTGGAGATGTGATTACTCTGGCTTCTGACTTCTGGCCTCCTGGTTGCTGTTGAGGAGACTGGTATCATTTTCATTTATATTTTTTATGGTTGATTCTAAAATCTTTGTTCATGGTACTCTGCAGTTTCACTACTTATAGCTAATAGATTTCTCTTCACTTTTGACATACAGTGTGTGTGTGTGTGTGTGTGTGTGTGTGTGTGTGTGTGTTTTGCAGTACTAGGGATTGAACCCAGGGGCATTTCACCTCCAAGCTACAACCCTAGCCCTATTTTTTATTCTTTATTTTGAAACAGGGTCTTACTAAGTTGCAGAGGGTCTCATTAAGTGGCTGAGGCTGGCCATGAACCTGTGATCCTCCTGTCTCAGCCTCCCAAGTACTGGGATTACAAGCGTGTTCCACCACACCCAGCTGGGTTTTTTTAACTTGCACTTTTGAGATATAATATGGGTATCTGTCTGTCTGTCTGTCTATCTATCTATCTGTTTATCTCTGTGGTACCAGGGGCATTCTACTTTTGAGCTACACCCAAGCCCTTTTTTATTTTTTGTTTTAAAACATGGTTTCACTAGGGTGCTGAGAGTGTTGCTACATTGCTGAGGCTGTCCTTGAACTTGTGATCCTCCTGTCTCAGCCTCCCAAGTACTGATATTACAGGTGTATGCCACTACACCCTGCTACTTTTCCTTTTTGAGATACAGTGTGGCCCATTCTCCTTGATTGACTTTCCATACTGACATAAGTATAAGTCTCGGTTCTGGGCAGTTAGATACACAGGTAGTTTTCAAACAGCAAGGGCTACTGGTGAACATTTGGGAGCTGATAAAAAACAAAGCCAAAGAATACCTGGATATCTGCTTCTGGCATGATGCCTGACCAAGTGTTTTCTACACACATGGCCAAGTAGTAGAAGGACTATGTGAAGAGATGAAACTAAACTTCTTAGGGTAGCAGATGTGTAGGCTAAGTGGTTTTTTTCTTTCCTTTTTTAACTTGTTTATGTGTGTGCATTATTGTTTTTATAATTGCTTCATATTCTTGGACCAGCGAAGACAAATATCCAGATAAGACCAAGACACTGACATCTATATATTGATTTTTTTTTCACTCTGAGGATTCTGAAAAATGCTTTGTTAGGTCTTAGAACTCAACAGTGTACTCAAGAAAATACATCCCCCTGGAATATTTATAGATTTTAAAACATCTCTGTTTGTCATATTCCTGACATAGTGATCTTCTTGTAAAAGAAAACATGTAACAAATGGCTCTGAGGCCATCAGAAAGCAATTTTAAGTTATAGGTCTTGTTTTTTATTTCCTAGTGACATAAAAAGTGTCTAATGGCTAAATGAAATTAGAAAGTACGATATTCCCCTTTTATCTTTCTTTTCTATACATACATACCTATGAGAAAGTCGATAAATCAGGCACAGTAGGACATTAACAGCCAACACTCATGGTTAAATATAACAATATACTAAAACAAATGTTATGTGATTGTGCTCTTTTTCTCTCAAGTATCTTACTGTACTATACTGACCTCAGAAACAAAAACATAGGTTAGGGTAGACTACCATAGACGTAACCCAAACTTTTATGTAGGTGGGTCTAGCTATCTCTTATCTTCTGCTGCTTGAGACCTGTGGTATTCTGGAATTAGAAGAAACCTCACAATTCATCTAGTTCTGATTTTACTGTTGAGGAAACTGAGGCAAAAATAAGTCAGTCAGTCTTGGTGGTGCACACCTGTAATACCAGTACTTGGGAGGATGAGACAGGAGGATTGCAAGTTCAAGGCCAGCCTCAGTAACTTAGTGAGACTCGCAGCAAGCTAGTGAGACCCTGTTTCAAAACAAATAATAATAATAATAATAATAATAATAATAATAATAATAAACCGGGCATGGTGGTGCATGCTTGTAATCCCAGTACTTGGGATGCTGACACCAGAGGATCCAGGTTCGCCTCCAGCCTCAGCTACTTAGTGAGGCCCTCTGCAAATTAGTGAGACCCTGTTTCAAAATAAAGAATAAAATACAGGACTGGCGGCATAGTCCGGAGGTAGAATACCCCTGGGTTCAATCCCCAGTACCATAAATAATAATAATAATAATAATAATAATAATAATAAAGGCTGAGGGTATAGCTCAGAGGTAGAATGCCCTGGGTTCAAACTCCAGTTCCACATACACACAAAAAAGAAGTTAATTAACCTGCCTGTGTTCACACCACGATGACTGGTCTAGTCCACCAAAGCCCTCTTATTTCCAATTTTACCACTCCTCAGGAATAACTGAGGGACCGTAGGGCAGCATCTAGATCTCACCTGTACCAAGTGCATCTCTCGTTATTTACTACCTACATTGACATAGTTTTCCTTTGTCCTTAGCCCTCTCTGTACCTCGGGAACATGTCATGGCTTGGATCTGGAACATCCCCAAAGGCTTGTGTTGAAGGCTCGGTCCCCAGCTGGTGGCACTGGTGGGAAGTGGTAGAACCTTTGGTGGGGCCTAGTGGGAGGAAGTAGGTCACATGGGAACTGAGGGCGTATCTTGTCCCCAAACCTTTCCTCGCTTTGCCTCTCTGCATCTCCCGTCTCTCTGTGTCCTGGCCTCCGTGAGGTGAACAGCTCTGTTCTACAGGCACCCCCCACCATGATGATCTGCTTTACCCAAAGCGATGGCCCAAATGACCACAGACTGAAACCTCCAAAACCATCAGCCAAAACAAACCCTTCCTCCATTAAGCCAATTTTCTCAAGTATTTTGTCACAGCAACAGAAAGCTGACTCACACAGAACACAAGACATTTTCCTTTATTGTGGACCACGTACATTGCTAGCTATCCTGAACACAAATTGATTGGGAAGAGCTTGATAAAAAAAAAGATCTAGTGTTTCCCTGTTTCTAAAATGCACATATTTTTCATGTTTAAACATTTTTAAAAAGAGACAAAACAGCTTTTAAACTGATGATTTATATTAAAACTGATGAATTTTTAAAAGCCTCAGAAACATGGTCTATGTCTTATGACTGTCATTTGCCATCCCTATTCCCAACCCAGCCTAGCCTAGCATCTGGCACATAGTAGGTACTCAGAAATATTTGTTGAATAAATATATGAATACACAAAGAAAGGTAAAATTCAACAAGAACATGCAGTCTCTTCGCTCACGTTTATCTTTTTCTTCCTTCATTGTACCCGTGACTACCCAGTTATGAACTGCTTTTAGGAAACGGGAGGAAAATTGGCTTTACCATGGGAACTAAGTGCAGTAATTTCTTTGCACTGTATATCATTTTTATTGTGCTATTTTTAAATTTAAAAATCTCTGGATGTCAGAATCTTACTTCTGGGGAAACATTATTGACGAAGGAATTGCCAAGTAAGTTTATAAATATTGAGGGAGTACTCTGTCAATAATTAATGCCATGCTAATTATACATTCCAACTAGACTCTCAAATCTCAAGGTGAGTCATGCTTATCAGAGGGCTGAGTGATCTGCTATAGCCCCGGACATTGCAGAAATCGTTTAAGTACTTTGTCCTCTGTAGCAGAGCTTAGCCGTTATTTCTAGCAGTGATGACTAAGGCTGTAGGGTCGAGCCTGAGACTGAAGGCAAACAGGAGAGCTGAATGTCCACAGGTGGAATCAGATGAAACTGGTTGAAACCCTGGCTTAGACACTTGGCGGCTATGTGACTTTTAACAAGTTAAATAGTCTCTCTGAGGCCCGAGTTTACTTATCTGCAAAATCAAGGTAGAAATATGGATATCAGAGGTTGGCATGAAGTTTCAGGAGGTCGGCATGAAGTTTCATGGGGGATAACACATACAATATCTTTGTATAACTGAAAAAGATAATACTCTTCCCTTGAGTCACTTCTTCTTTTTTTTTTTTTGGTACTATGGATTGAACCCAGCGGCATTCTACCTCTGAGCTACAAATCACAAACTTAATGTTCTAATTATATATGTATATACCAACATACAATTTTCATGACATATGTTAAAATAAATACTATTACACGTTTGTGGTTTACCTAAAATCATCTCATGTACCACCATGGTATGCATGCAGCATATCAATACAGGAGTCCAAAACTACTGTTTTAGTCAGCTTTATTGTTACTGTGACCAGAGTACCTGATAGGAGCAACTTAGAGGAGGAAAAGTTTATTTGGGTTCACAGTTTCAGAGGTTCAGTCCATGGTCAGTCAGCTCCAAGGCAGAAACATCATGGTGGCAAGGTGTGGTAGAGGAAAGCTGCTCAGGGCAGCTGGGAAGCAGAGAGAGAACAAGGAAGGGACCAGGGATGCATACAGTCCCCAAGGTCAGTCCCTACCTGCTCACAGTCACCACCTCACTAATTCATTCAAATTACTAATCAATCAATGGATTAAGTCACTGATGAGGTTAGAGTCATGATTCAATGATTTTACCTCTCAATATTGTTGCATTGCTGACATGTGAGCTTATCTGGGGACATTCCCCAGCCAAACCCTAGCGATGACTCCAGGTACTTTAAGCAGAAATGGAAGTAATACAGGGAATTAGGTATTTACACAACCAATGAAAGTGCTGGGAGACTAAGCTTGGGGCTGGACTTACAGGATTGACTCCCTAACACTGGAACAGACCTGCTGAGAAACCCCAACCTCTTGCATCACCCAGGAACCACTGATTAAATAACACATTGAGGCTCCTGCAATCCAGGGAATTTTTCCACTGCCACTGTCACCACCGCAACAGCTCCCCAGGTGGGCGCTGTGTGTGAAGCCCAGGCTCCAGGTGTGCAGCAATTCCCTCTCAGTGTCTGGGAAGCTGAGCAATAGACACAGGAATGAATGTTGCTTTAGACAAACCTTGTAACCCCCATGACCTTGCTGACCAGCAGAACACAGCCAAAATGGCAGGAAATGGGATGATCCTACATACAGAAGACCTTAAAGAATCAACAGCACCATCATCAACCACAAAATGTGGAGGCCATAGCCACAAAACCCAATAAAAATTCCGTTTGGCTAGGTTGCAGAAATAGGAGAATCTATTGTATTTCTAGATACTAGCTCTGAATAATCTGAAAATGAAATGAAGAAAACAGTTTCATTCATAATGACATCAACAAGAACAAAACACTTCAAGGGACATTTAACAAGGGACCATAAGTTTTGTATAAAACGTTACTGAAAGAATCAAATCTAAAAGCTAACTAGAGGTAGAGCAAGATGGCATACAGCAAGACTCTCCAGTGATCTGTCTCCCCACAGAAAAAATCAACTTAACAAAACTACCTTGACAAGAATTAAGGTCACCAGGTGAAAGATCACAGTACCTGGTGTTAGCATAATAATAAGAAAAGACCACACTGAAGAAGGCAGAAGGCAACTGTTGTCTTTGTCACCCCTCTCCCAACTCCAAGCAGCACCTCATGCAGAGAGCCACCTCCCCTTGAGGGAAGAAGTAGAATTAAGTACAGGCATTAGGCTTGGAACTCAGTACCAGGCTCACCAGAGTGAAACCCAACACTGCGCCACAGTATCCCCTGTCCCGAGGACAGAACGCATGGACCAAAGTCTCTGGCCTGGTGGCCCAGGGATCGCCTCCCCCATGCTCCACAGCTGTGGACAGCACAGTGCAGAGAGAGACTACATCCGCTGGAGAATGGACCAGGAAATGAGCACAGGACTTAGACTCGGAACTCAGTGCTGTGGCAGTAAAACTCAATACCAGGAAGATCCCAACAGCTCCTGTCCCCAGGCCAGTGCCCACAGACGGAGCCTCTGGACTCACCCCAGGGCCCTGGTGAGACTTACCTGTGTTCTGGCCAGCATCATCTCCAGCCGACTACAGTGGCCTTGGGCCATGAGTACACCAAAGCAACAGGTAGGCCATAGCAATGTGGGCCTTGGTCCTGCCCCTATTTGGCAGGCAGTGGGCTCTGGATATAATCCGGCATTGTGGCATTGGTGGCCACAGGACTACACAACCTATTCTCCCTCCACACCCAGGCAACACAAAATGGAGAGTCATTGTTCACATGAGGAGGAAGAGCGAGACACATAACATTGCTTTGAAGCCTGGAGCCTCCATGGTGATATCAGTGCTGGGGAGAATCCTGTGGTGCCTGACCATAGGCCAGAGGCTATGGATGAGGCATCTGGCCTGCCCTCATCCCAGATGAAGGACTGTGGAAATGGAAAAGTGGGCTAACCCTTTTGGGTGCTTCTGCAGTCCATCTTGAACAACAATACCAACTGGGGATTTGTGACAAGGTTGGGCTTGGGGCACCCTCTAGTGGTAAAACAGTAACAACATATCAACAGCATACTCATGGCAAACTTGGACTTAGGGTGTCATCTAGTGCTGAAATAGCAGCAATTACCACAGGATCAGAGAAAAGCAGCCTGTTTAGAACTTCTGGAAAAACAAGGATAAATGATGCAAAAGTACAAAGAGTGGAATAAATATCTAATCCTTCAGTGTGCAGATGTCATCGTATGCCAACAAGCATCAAGAACTTCAAAGGAACCATGACCTCATCTAATTAATGGACAAAATAATGTCCCAGAAACTGACCATAAAGGAATTGATATTTATGAAATCTCACAGAATTTAAAACAGCTATTTCAAGGAACCTCAATGAACTTCAAGAAAACACACACACAAGTTAGTACTCTATCAGAGACTCCTGACAGAAACATTGAAGTAGCTTTAAAAAAAAAACAAATAGAAATCCTGGTGCTGAAGAATGTACTAAATGAAATAAAATGTAAAATAAAAGGCACCAATAGCTGAAGAGATAAAACAGAAGAAAGATCAGTGATCTCAAAGACAGAGTAGGTTTGAGGCCGGCCTCGGCAACTTTGTGAGACCCTAATCAACTTAGCAAGACCCTGTTTCAAAATAAAAATTAAAATAGGGCTGGGGGTATAGCTCAGAGGTAGAATGCCCCTGGGTTCAATCCCCAGTACCACAAAGAAAAAAAAAGATAGATGAATAACTTAGTGGATCAGAATTAAGAGTCCAGAAATAAATCATTACATTTTTACTCAAAACATTTTTTGTAATCCTGGGTTCGAATCCAGGGCTCCATGCATGTTAATACTTTACCTCTGAGCTACACTAAACTACATCCTTAGTCCTCACCAAAATATTTTGACAAAGTTGCCAAGATTATACTCAAGGTGTATGAAGTATAATCTTTTTAACAAATGGTACCGGGACAATTGCATATATATATATGCAAGAAAATGAACTGAAACCCTTACTTTACACCATGCACAAAAATCAACTCAAAATATATCACAGACCTAAATGTATAAGCTAAAACACTAAACCCTCTTAAAGAAAACATAGGAGAAAATCTTTGTAGCTTTCAATTAGGCAAAGATTTCTTAGATTAGTTACAAAAAAGAAACTTGATAAATTTGATTTCATCAAAATTAAACCTTCTGTTCTTCAAAAAACACTACATAGAAAATAGGTCAGAGACCAGAAGAAAATATTTTCAAATAATATGTATGATAAAGATCAAGTATCCAGAATACATAAAGAACTTTTATAATGTAATAATATGACTTTAAAAACTCATTAAATAGTGGGCAAAAGATTTGAATAGACATTTCACCAAAGAAGATAGTGAAGTGACTGATAAACACCATGAAAAGATGCTAAACATCATAATTCATTAAGGAAATGTAAATTAAATTTACAATGAGATACCACTATATACCCACTGTAAAGCCTCTAGCAAAAAAGACTGACAGGTGTGGACAAACACATGGGGAGAGTCGGATTCTCATTCATTGATAATGGGAATGTAAAACAGTAAGCCACTTGGGAAAACAATTTTGCAGTATCTTAAAAGGTTAAGCCGAGTGTGGTGGCACATACAGTAATCTCTGGGTTCCATCCCCAATACCACAGGAAAAAAAAAGTTTAAGCATAGAGTTACCCAATATTTCTGTTTCTAGAAATATAAGCATTTGACCCAATATTTCTGTTTCTAGAAATAGCAGATAAATGAAAACATCTGTCCATATAAAGATTTATACATATATGTTTATAGTGGCCCCAAACTGGAAGCAACCCAAACATTCAACAACAACATGTGATATGTCTGTACATTGGAAAACTATTCAGCAATTAAAATGAATGGACTTCTGATAAATGCTAAAACAGGAACGAACCTCAGAATTAAGCTAAGTTAAAAAAAAGCTAGATATAAAAGACTACATGTAGCATGATTCCACATATATGAAGTGCCCAGAGGAGGTAACTCTGTAGTGTAAGAAAATATCATTAGTTGTCTGGGTTGGGGGAGGAAACTGGGCTAGAAGGAACTTTTGGGATTAATGGAAATTTTTAGAATTGGATCATGGTGGTGATTATACAAATGCTTAACTCTACTAGCAGCACTGACTTTTACACTTACATATGCGAATTTTATGTCACTTGTACCTCAAATAAGCTGTGAAAAAGTGTTATAATTATCTGAGAAGATAATGCTTTTAAATGGAAACCCATCAAGGTTTGATAGCAGAAAATTCATCTCAGCCTCAAACTATAGCCTTACCCATGTTTGAGTGCTTAACAGTGAGTATCTATTATTGATCAAAATAATCAGAAGGCAGCTTCTAGAGGGTTCATTTCTATCTTCATTATTGCTAGAAAAGTAAGACTACAATAAAAATTCTATTGCAGATGAATCAGAAATAGCATTTTTAAACAAAGGAGAACTTATTCATGTATTGATATTTATTTTTGGTACTGGGGATTAAATCCAAGGGCATTCTACCTCCAGGGTAGTCCACTGTCTTTTTATTTTTTTATTTTGAAACAGGGTCTCACCAAGTTGCTGAGGATCTTGATAACTGGCTGAGGCTGGCCTCGAACCTACGAGTCTCCTGTCTCAGCCTCCCAAGGACTAGGATTAGAGGTGTGTGCCACCACACCCAGCTCATTTATTGGTTTTTTGTTTCTTCATCTATAAACATACCAAGATGAGCTGGGCGTGGTAGCCCAAGCCTATAATCCCAGTACTTGGGGGGCTGAGACAGGAGGATCGCAGGTTCGAGTCCAGCCTCAGCAACTTAGCGAGGCTCTCAGAAACTTAGTGAAACCCTGTTTCAAAATAAAAATAGGGCTGGGTGTGTAGCTCAGAGGTAGAATGTCCCTGGGTTCAATCCCCAGTACCAAACCAAACCAGACAAAACAATATGGAATCTAAAATGCTGAGGATTCTAAACAAGGGAAGGGGGACCCAAAGGTCACCCCATTCTTCTGTGGCAGTGTAGCAGTCAGGACTGGCATCGGTCCTGAAAATAACAGTCTGCGGTGTTCACCATCACCCAAATTGCATCCTTCTTTTTCCTCTGAAGTTGCAATGAACCGTATCCTCTTTAGTACTTTGGAGGTACTCCGTATCAGTGAACAAAAATACTTACTGAGAAAAATCAAAGACTATTGAAGAAGAAAGGGATCTTGAAAGTTACATATTTCCTACCGTTTCCCCTCCAGCAGAAATTCTATCACATCTTTACCATGTCTTTGAAAAGTTCTGGGAATGGAATCCACCAGGTGCTGTGTGCGTGTATGTTGTACCTCTTTGAACCTCACTATGATGTGTAATTAAAATGCACGCATAAAAGTGTGTGTGTGTGTGTGTGTGTGTGTGTGTGTGTGTGAAGTCCTGGGCATGGTGTGATAGATGCTGGTAGTTGCTTATTAATAAGCTTTGCCTCTACCCTGCTCCGTGTGGTAGAACCCACCTTACTCCTCAGTCTGAAAATATTAGCTTTCTCAGCCTCTCTTTTGGCTAGTGCATGATCATGAACTTAAATTCAGGTCAGTGGCACATGAACATAATTCTTTAGGAGGGTGTGGCTTCTGGAAAGAGAGAGAGAGAGAGAGAGAGAGAGAGAGAGAGAGAGAGAGAAATATTGAATAGTCGTCTTGCCCTTGGATGTTGTGTGAGGATGTGATTCCAGGACTTCTGCACGCCTCTTACAACCATTATGGATGACACCTGGGTGCAGGAAGGCAAGGGACTGGAAGGACCCTAAGTCCTAGGTAAGATTATTGAGCCATGGGAACAGCCCCACAACCACCAGCCTCCAGCCATTCAGTTAAGCGAGATGATCAATGTCTCCGTGCTTCAAGCCACTCTCGTGTGGGCGTTCTGCCCTTTGTAGGGTACTGTTAGATAATATAGTGGTCAAGGGTGCAAACTGCCCGCGGTCAAATTTCAGTTCTCATGATACAGGTAACTGCAACTTTTCTAGCCTTCATTTCTAAAAGGGAATTAAAACAGTGTCTACTTCATAGATTGTTATGATGATTAAAAGAGTCAATAGCACTATGGCCTGGCACCCCTAAGCACTCAGTATGTTAGACATGATAATCGCCTCTAAAAGAATGCTCACTAATACGCATGAAGAATTCACAGAAATGGTCAACTGCTGAAATTGCCTCCTTTTATAAACTAATATTTTCCTCTGACTTATACCTGTTTGTCCTGTACTCTTACACAATCATAAAGATTCTTTCTCCCTACTTTGAAATATTTTTTTTGTGTGTGTGGTACTAGAGATTGAACCCAGAGGCATTCTACCTCCAAGCTATACCCACAGCCCTTTATTTATTTTAGTTTTGAAATAGGGTCTCACTAGGTTGCTGAGAGTCTCACTAAGTTGCTGAGGCTGGTCTCAAACCCACAATCCTCCTGTCTCAGCCTCCCAAGTACTGGGAATACAGGCATGTTGAGCATGGGTATCATGTAATTCCCCTCCTCTCCAAACAAAAATAAAAACAAAACTATTTTCCACATTCTATATTCTCAGTTTCATCAATCATTCTTGTTCATTACTTTGTTCTCCCCTTTCTGTAAGTTCTCAGGGTCTCTTTTAAAGTGTGATCTTTAGAATTTTCAGCTGAAAAATACTTAACTGAGTGTTTATTATATGCCAGACATTGGCATATAATAATCCAGCTAGAGTCTGGTCAATCCAGTGGGTGAAATTTCCTTCCCTGATAAGATCATAAATATTGTATTAGACTGGCCAAAAGATAAAAAGTATCGGGTTACCCTCCACATTTTTGTTTCTCATACTCATGGCAGACATCACTAATCAATCACAGCTTTTTTGCTTTCCTCCAGGGAGCTCAGAAACCTTTTCAAGGCACCACTCAGGAACTCACTACGATTAAAATTAAATTGAATTTCTCCTGGTAGAAGTGAAGATTGTATTAGCTTTATATTGAAATTATTACACCTAAAATAGTTGAATCTTTTTCTCACATACTGCTTACAAAGACAGCTATTATCCTCATTGATACATTTAGTTGATTTTTTTTTATTTTTGCGGTACTGGGGATTGAACCCGGGGCATTCTACCTCGAGCTACACCCCAGCCCTATTTTTTATTCTTTTATTTTGAAATGGGGTCTCACTGAGTTGCGGAGAGCCTCACTAAGTAGCTGAGACTGGCCGCAAACCTGGATCCTCCGGTTTCATGTTTTTCCTTCTGATCTTTGTGCATTTAATTAATTTTTGCAGTACTGGGGATTGAACCCAGGGGCATTCTACCTCCAGGCAACACCCCCAGCCCTATTTTTTATTCTTTATTTTGAAACAGGGTCTCACTAAGTTGTGGAGGGCCTCACTAAGTTGTTGAGGCTGGCTGTGAACCCAGATCCTCCTGTCTCAGCCTCCCAAGTACTAGTATTATGAGGCGTGCACCACCATGCCTGGCATAATTTAAAATAGTTATAATCAAAATGTAACTTGTTTGCACTTGATATTTTTCCATATTACATATGTTTGTAACCATAGGGTCAAGAAAAAAGTTAATATAAAAATAAATTGTAGCCAGGTGTGATGGCAGACACCTGTCATCCCAGTACTTGGGAGGTTGAGACAGGGTTGCAGGCTTGAGCCCAGCCTCAGCAACTTAGTGAGGCCTTCCGCAACTTAGTTAGACCCTGTTTCAAAGTAAAAAAATAAAATAAAATAGGGCTAGAGGTGTAGTTTAGAGGTAGAACACCCCTAAGTTCAATCCCCAGCACCACACACACATACACAGACACACACACACACACACAACCCAACCAACTGTACTGTAAATGGCATGCAGAACCTTACAATACCCTTATTAAATTTTAACAGCTTTATTGAGATACATTACCCCATTTAAAGTATTTTAGTATATTCACAGAGGTGTGTGACCATCACCAAAACCCCCATCAAATTTCATTATTTTATTTTTAACTCATTTTTATAATTCTGACATTTAGACTGCTGATTCTCACTTGCATGTTCTCTCTCTCTCTCTCTCTCTCTCTCTCTCTCTGCTCTAATCAAACAGTACAGGTCAGGGTTAAAACCATTGTTGGAGCTGGGCATGGTAGCACACGCTTGTAATCCCAGTACTTGGGAGGCTGAGACAGGAGGGTCACAAGTTTCAGGACAGCTTCAGCAGTGTAGTGAGACTCTCAGCAACCTAGTGAGACCCTGTTTCAAAGCAAAAAATAAAAAGGGCTGGGTGTGTAGCTCAGAGGTAGAATGTCCTTGGGCTCAATCCCCAGTACCAAAAAACCCCAAACCAAAACAAACCATTATTGGGTAACTACAACTTATGGTAATTCCATTCAGCAAACTTTATTTTTTCTAAGGAACATCAATTAAATAAGCTATAAACCAACTCAAATATAATACCAACCAATGCCAACCCTGGCAGCATGAGGAATACAATGAGAACAGCCTTCTGCTTGTTAATCCAGCTAATAACCCCGAAAGAAAAGACAGGCGCCAGCTGGCATAACCTGTTCTTCACACATCCATCCTATTTTGTCTAAGGGTCACAAACTCTGAGTCCTAGAATTTGGCTAAGGACTGATATAAACTCTCCTGACATCAACAGTTCCATTCACCACCAAGTTTTTTCTTTATTTTTAGGATCAGGATAAGATTTGTTTGTGTTCAATCTCTGACATCTCCTTATAAACTGGAAGTTGTTTTATTCACTGCTGTGAGGCTTCCTGGCACATAGTAGGCCTTCAATGTATGTATTTCTTGAGCAAATGAATGAATGCCTTCAACAACAATTTCTGGTAGTGACTGCATGACTGCTCTTGCTAGCTATTTTGGCAACAATTGTCAATGGCTAACTCTGGCCCATCTCTCAGCCCTAAGTTTAAGGGGCACTTCCTTCAGGAAGCCTTTCTGATTCCCCCCACTAAGTTAGGCACTCCTGATCTCTTCCCTTTCACAGGACTCTTATTATTGATACAAGCTGCATGAGGGTGCACACCTGTAATCTCAGTACTTGGGAGGCTGAGACAGGAGGAACACAGGTTAGAAGCCAGCCTCAGCAACTTAGCGAGGCCCTCAGCAACCTAGTGAGACCCTGTTTCAAAATAAAATAAAAAGGGGCTGAGGGTGTAGCCTGGAGGTAAAATACCCCTAGATTCAATCCCCAGTACCACACACAAAAGAAAGTTGCATGAGGGAAGTTTCCATGTTTACTGTGTTCACCTTTGTATCCCCAATTCCAAACTTGGTGCCCAGTACATAGTACTCAGTCAACATTTGTTGAATGAATGAATGAGGTAAATTGGGAATGCAATTTGTCTGTGTCTAAAGGCAAGCCCTCACTCGAGGTAACCAGGTGTTCTCGAACTACGTTTTCGCCAGTCTTGTGTCTTTTTTCCTTTTAACAACTTTATTGAGGTAAAATTTACATACCATAAATTTCACTCTAACTTCTTACTAATGTTTTCTTCTCTCCCATTTTGTGCATGAAGGTCATTTTTCCAATGGTAAAATGGAAAGTAGGCTCTTGTGGAATCTTGGATGGACAAGGAGCTCTGAGAGCCCAATTTACCAGGGGTTATTTCCCAGCTTTACTTCTCAGTTGTGACCGTAAGCAAATTAACTTCCCTAAGCCTCAGGTTCTGATTTGTAAAATTGCACCACTACAGTGTCTCCATTGGATGCTCTAAGGATTAAATGAGATGACTCACATAAAGGAATCACCCAAGAGACAGGAACCCCCCAAATGTGGACTCTGCCCCTTCCCTCTGTCAAGTTAACCTTGGACCTCCCAAGTGGTAGGCCTATTCCTTCACCACCATCATTATTTTGTTCTGAGCATATTTTTTAAAACACCCCAGCCTTCTTGCTTCCTTAGCAATTCTGCAAACCTCGCTTCATTCTGCAGTTTAGCTTTCCTGGCACAATTCTTATAGATTTTGGTCCCTCTTTTTATTCATTCTCCAGCACATGCTTTTCCTCTCCATCTTTAAATATGCTGGTTAAAAAAAAAGCCCCACCTGAGATCATTAGAGACCGGTGGTTTCTTCAACTGCCATTCCCTTTCTTCTTCATGGGGAGTACTGGGAAGTCAGAATTTTGTTTTTCAAATCCTCCAGTGCTTCTAAAAGTGCGTTTCCTTTTACAGCCTCTTGTTTCAAAATCATACCTAGCCTTTCCTGGGATCTGCTTCCTGAAGTTACCAGCTGCCTGCCTTCTCTGTGTTCCGTATTACGATCACATCCCTCGGATGTCTACCGCTTCCCCAAGACCAGCCTGATTCTTCCCTGGGAATCACATTACATCAGCATTACTAATGCAATATCTGTCATATACCAGCTTTTTATTCTAGGCAGTCAATGAAAAACGAACCTCGATACTGGTTTGACTTAACATGGAGGATGGCTTGTCTAAGGTTAAATGCAAACGGCTGCGAGATTTGGGGGATATATATATATATATATATATACACACACACATTTATATTCATATTAAACATATACCTGTTGAATTTGTGCTTTTTCTCAATGCTTCAGAGACCCCGAGCTTTTGAATGATCGGGATGGTAGGGAAGATGGATTTCCAGAAATTTCGCCAAAAATTAAAGACTCCATCGAAAGGACTGCTCCATACACTCAAGGAACACCCACCAACAAAATCCATCTTCCCAACCACCCGATTATCTCACCGGCGAGTGAGACTGCAAGGCGCGGGGGCCCGGCGGTACCACTCCGCGCTGCGCATGGGGGGGTTCGAGCCCATTTGCCGGCGACCGGCCTTTCCCCCTCGCTTGGTTTCGCCCCGCTCCCCCTGCGCAGGCATCCACAGTGCGTCGGGCCGGCGCTTTATAGCTGCAGCCTGGGCGGCTCCGCTCGCTGTTTTTCCTCCTCTCCAGCTTGTGGCTTCTTCTCTCGCCGTTCGCGAAGATGCAGCTCAAACCGATGGAGATTAACCCCGAGGTGAGCGCCAGGTGCACCGTTACCCAGCAAGGGCTGACAGCCCGGGACAGGTCGCCCCATCATCGCTGACTTTTTTTTATTCTTTTGCATTTGCCTTTCAGATGCTGAACAAAGTGAGTGGCGTCTCGCGCCGGCTCGCCCCTGCCCTCCTCCCCCGGGAGCGCCGCGGCGGAGGCGCCCCCCGAGCCGCACCCTGTGCGCCCTGGAGCGGCGGCGCTGGGCGCATGCTGGGCGCTCGCCCAGCCCCTGCACTTGGGGGTGACTCCGCGAAACCAGACCGGGGGAGATGGAGGAGGGTGCGGCGGGGTGGGAGGAGCCCCGGAAGGCTCGGGAGGGCGTGGCGCGGACCCGGTGTGCGGGCTTCGCGGGAGCCACGTGCGGGCGCGCTTTGTGCTGTGTCATTGCGCCGGCCGGGGCGGGGGCTCCTCCCGGGGCGCAGGGCGCGGGGCGCGGGCGGGGGTGCCTTTGGCCCGCCGCCAGCAGGTGCAGGTGACTCGTCGGTCTCGTCGCCTGGCCGCCTCATCTCCTCCCCGTAGGTGCTGGCCCGGCTGGGGGTCGCCGGCCAGTGGCGCTTCGCCGACGTGCTGGGGCTGGAGGAGGAGGCTCTGGGCTCGGTGCCCGCACCTGCCTGCGCGCTGCTGCTGCTGTTCCCCCTCACGGCCCAGGTAAGGAGCCCTGGGGTGGGCGTTCGTGCTCCCGAATCCCAGTGAGACATCAGGACCCCTCGCCTGGCCCAGGCCCCCAGACCAGGCCAACCGGCCCCTTCCTGTCGAGGAGGGAGGCGCCTGCTCTCTCAGTGGACCCTACTCACCGGGGCCCCTTAATTGCCTCTTTGCTCATCAGTCCAGAGTTGCCTTAAATTTGCAAGAGGAAGAGCTCAGTTATTCACATTCTATCATCCTAATTATCCAGGGACGTCCTGCTCATGAGTTAGTTCCCTTGAATCGAGGCTTTTCACTTGGGGGACGCAGGTTGTTGGCCTTTGAGGGCTGTAACCTGTCAGCTCAGTGTTTGCTTTTCAGATTCCCACCTAGGGAGGGGGCTGGGCTTTCCTAAATCACAAGGACATGAAAGGTTCTGCAGTTCACCTCCACCACCTGGGCTGTGGTGCCCTCGGGAGGCCTCCCACCCCACTACTCCCCACAGCAGGCCCACAGTGAATGCCTTTTAAAAACTGCATCACTCGTGTGTGGCTCCTGATCCCCTCTCTCCCCTGTCCATCCTGTTGCCTGTCTGACCTTGTACCTAAATGAAATAGGTGGCTGTTGATACAGTCTTGGAAACACCTTATTTTCTTTAAAGGGTCTTTTTTCTACAATTGTGAGGATATATGCACCTCAAAGACATCAGATATTAGAAGCGTATGGCTGGGGTGTGTGTTTTGCAGCTAATGGAGCCCTGGCCATTACTAAAGCATTGTCCTGTTGCTGTCACTTGACTGCTGACTTGGGCGTGGTTGAAATTGGCCAGACACAGGGCATTAGCATTTGGGGCATCGCTCCAAACAGCAAGGTTCACTGAAGCACCGTCCTTAGGCTTGAAGCATCCTTGGCCTAAACCAAGCTGTGGGAAGTTCCGGGCCTGCCTTCTACTAAATGAACTTAAGTATTCTGGGTTAAAAACATTTATTGCGGCTATTAGGCTAATCCCACTGAAATGTGTTTATTGCCAAAACCTTTACTTCGGTGAAATTGCAAATCATGGCAAGTCAGATTAGCTTCCTTGAGCAGATCGAGCGCAGTCTGCTGTCTCCTACTTGAGTATCTCAGGGAATTTTTCTTATTATCGGAACCATGATGACTTGGGGGTTTTGAGCAGCATCAGGCGAGGCCTCTGGGAGGCAGTGGTGTAGCATTAGCCTCTAAAAGCTGGCTGATCTCACTGTGCTGGCCTAAGTGGATCTTTTCAGATAACATTATAGTCTGAATGGCTTGTCTTTTGCCCTTCGACCTGTGGAGTTTATTTAGCACTTCTTATACTACACAGAATGCCTGCTGGGCAGAAGGCTGAGGCAGGTTTAATGAGAAGTGAGGATTTTATAGATTGACTTCCACAAACAAGCTAATGTTAAATTAGAAAGTGTCTATTTTTGACTAAGGGAATACTGTGAAATCCTAAACCAGCCACGGTGGTGCACACCTGTGATAGCAGTTCTTGGGAGTTTGAGACAAGGATCATAGGTTCGAAACCAGCCTCAGCAACTTAGTGAGACCCTGTTTCAAAATTTAATAGAATAATAAAAAGGGGCTCGGGGTGTAGCTCAGAGGTAGAATGCTCCTAGGTTCCATCCCCAGTACCAAAAGAGCAAAAAAAAAGATATCCGAAATGAGAGCTCAGTGACCCTTAAGGAGGGTGTTGTCCTGTTCCAAAAATTTATCTAATTAGTCAGGTGTGGTGGCCCATGCTTGTAATCCCAGTACTTGGGAGACTGAGAGAGGAGGATCGCAGGTTTGCGGCCAACTTCAACCACTTACCGAGGCCCTCTGCAGCTTAGTGAGACCCTGTTTCAAAATAAAGAATAAAAAATAGGGCTGGAGGTGTAGCTTGGAGGTAGAATGCCCCTGGGTTCAATCACCAGTACTACAAAAAAAAAAAAAAATCTAGAAAGGTGAAAATTTGACAGTCAATAAGTAGCAACTCAAGGATCTAGTATATAGGTGAGAACTTCCTACTAGTTGGAGTTTAAGTTGCTCTTGTGAGACCAGAGATCTTATTCCTCTAGCAGTACCACCGAGCAAGCTCAAATGTCATTTCCTTGTACAGTAACACAAGACTACTAGAATTGGAGGTACGTGTCTGATGTTCTATTTGGATTTTGCTGGTTATGAGAAATTAGTGTTTTATAGCATTAGTACCCTATTTGGGGGGGGGCACTGGGGATTGAACCCAGGGGCAATCTAAAGCTGAGTTACATCCCCAGCCCTTCTTAAGAAATTTTTAAATTTTGAAACAGGGTCTTGCTAAATTGCTGAGGTTGGCCTCTAACCTGTGATTCTCCTGTCTTAGCCTCCCAAGTGTTGAGATTACAGGAGTGTGTCATTGTGCCTTGCTAGTATCTTGCTTTTAACAAGGAGAAATTGTAGCTTTTAAGGTCTTTAGAATTCTTTAGTGAAAGATCTGTATAGTCTCACCAAGTTACTGTGCAAGAAGCTAGCAGATGCTTTAGGAAGTCCCATTCATTTTCCAGACTCTCTCCTCCCCTCCAAATTGCTAATCTGTCCTCAGATAAACTGTATAGCTGGCAAGGGCAACCTGGCGTCATGTCTTCCTCTTGTAGGATGAAAAGTTCTTATAAAAATCACAGCCCAACACCTAGACCAACTGTCTTTCTTTCTTTAAAAAATTGGGGAAAGGAAATAGTTCATTTCTTTCACTCGCTCCTTTCAATAGTCAAGGCTTATTTTGGTTTTGTTTTAGAAAATGTCTACTTGGACAGAATAGAAATAGAATGTCAAACCAGCTGATTTGTTATTGGGCATTAGACTGGTCAAAGATTGATTACCATGTCTATGTGAAATACAGTCGTTGTTCGTGTTAAAGGAAGAAGATGATGGATGGATTCCTTGGTTCTCTGAGTTGATGATCCCCTCCATCTCCAGCTAAAATGTTGCAATGGTGTCTAGACAGCCTTGGGCAGTGTCCAAGGGAGTGACTGCACTGAAGCATCAGGGTGGAGTCTGGGACCTTGGAGCCCTGCTGGCTGGCCAGCATGAGATAGCCATTCCCTGGGCATTAGCCAGCATCTAGAGCCAAGGTTCCTGGTCACACATCCCTCTATGTTTCCATTCAGGTGGTAGAACTCACTGTGCTACCATCTGGCCTTCTCCTTTTCTTCTTCTTTTTTTTTTTTTTGGTGTTAGGAGTTGAATCCAAGGACATTCTACCTATGAGCTACACTCCTAGCCCTATTTTATTTTTTATTTTGAAACAGGGTCTTGCTAACTTCCCATAAGCTAGCCTCAAATCTGCGATCCTCCTGTCTCAGCCTCCCAAGTACTGGGATTACAAGTATGTGTCACCACGCCCAGCTGCATTTTCATTTTAAGATATAAAAAAAAATTTTTTTTCCCTATTCACAGCATGAGAACTTCAGGAAAAAACAGATTGAAGAACTGAAGGGGCAAGAAGTTAGTCCTAAAGTGTACTTCATGAAGCAGACCATCGGGAACTCCTGTGGGACGATCGGGCTGATACACGCGGTGGCCAATAATCAAGACAAACTGGAATTTGGTACGTGTGGCTTTTACAGTCGGTCACAGAGTTCAGAAGGCAGACTTTATTGTAGCAGTTCATTCCCCAAATATCCAGGGTCTATTCAGCAAAGTCACTGTCTTGACATTTTTCTTGAAACCTGTTTAGTCACGGCTGCTACTTATCCAGATATAATCTGTGAGTGACTTCTTATTGTTTTTTCATTTTGTTCAGTACTGGAGGCTGAACTTGGGGGCATTCTACCTCTGAGCTACACTACGGCTCTATTTTATTTTTTTTATTTTGAAACAGGGTCTCACTAAATTGCTGAGGCTGGCCTGGAACCTGCTATCCTCCTATCTTAGCCTCCCACGTACTGGGATTACAGGCATGCGCCCCCACACCCACTCTTATTGCCCCTTTCTTTTTTTTTTTTTTGCGGTACTGGGGATTGAACGCAGAGGCATTCTACCTCCGCGCTACGCCCCTGGCCCTATTTTTTTTTTTATGCTTTATTTTGAAACCGGGTCTCACAAGGTTGCGGACGGCCTCACTAAGGAGAGAGAGAGAGAGAGACAGAGTGAGAGCTGAGGCTGGCCGCGAACCCGGATCCTCCGGTCTCCGCCTCCCAAAGTACTGGGATTACAAGCATGCGCCACCACGCCTGGCTGGCTGCTCCTTTCTTTTGAGGGAAGGAAGCTCGGTTTCCAAGCAGTGGGGTTGGGCTATCTGCGCCTGAGTGATGAGTCGTCTCTCTGCACATTCCCTTCTGCTTGCTCGCAGTGCATGGGAGAAGGAAAAGAACACCAGAGGGCCGATTGGTGGAGTGATTCTCACCTGCCCCTCCTATGTGGTTTTATAGAATTAGAGTTGATGCTAAGCCAAAAAACATCAACAGTTAGAACCTGCCTTTAATGGTTCTGTGTCTCATGAATAATGAAAGGACCAAAACATCTGAAGGCAGCTGACACAGATGGTGTGGAAGCCCCACGGGGAGGCGGAGCAGCAGGCCAAAGCCTTGGAGGACACTGCTGTGAACGAAGAAGGTCAAGGGCTTTTGCCCACCTCCAGTGAATGCTCTGGAGGCTAGAGGAGAAACCAGTCAGAACCTTTAAGCTGGTCAGAGGCACAATGAACAGAAAAAGAAAGTTAAAACAACGTGGCTAGCCGGGCATGGTGGTACACTCCTGTAATCCCAGTACTTGCTGAGACAGGAGGATTGCAGGTTCACAGACAGCTCAGCAGCTTAGTGAGCCCCTTAGCAACTAAGTGAGGCCCTGTTTCAAAATTAAAAAAAAAATTAAAATAGGGCTGGGGGTGTAGCTTGGAGATAGAGAAAATATAGTTCAGTGGTAGAGTACTTGCCTAGCATGCATAAGACCCAGGGTTCAATCCCCATTACCACAAACATACACAAAAAATAGCATGACTGTTATGTGTGATTTAGGCCAGAGGTCAGCACACTTTCTTAAAGGCCACAGAATAAGGAGGATTACAAGTTTGAGGCCAGTGTGGGCAACTTAATGAGACTCTCTTTTTTTTTTTTTTTTGCGGTACCAGGGATTGAACCCAGGGGCATTCTACCTCCGCGCTACACCCCCGGCCCTATTTTTTATACTTTATTTTGAAACCGGGTCTCACGAAGTTGCAGAGGGCCTCACTAAGGAGAGAGAGAGAGAGCTGAGGCTGGCCACGAACCCGGATCCTCCGGTCTCCGCCTCCCAAAGTACTGGGATTACAAGTGTGCGCCACCAGGACTGGCTATGAGACTCTGTCTTAAAAAATAAAAGGGGCTAGGGGTATAGCTCAATGGTAGAGCACTCCTGGGTTCCATTCCCAGTACTGCTAAAAAAAGAAAAAAAATTGTAGATCCTATTTCTTCTGTAAAAATTTACTTTATTTAAAGTCCTGTATTTCTCTTCTTTTCTTTCGGGTTTTTTTTTTTTTGGTACTGGGGATTAAACCCAGGGTCAATCTACCTCTGAGCTACCTCCCTTTTTATTTTTTATTTGGAAACAGGGTCTTGCTAGGTTGCTAAGAGTCTTGCTAAGTTTCTGAGGCTGGTCTTGAACCTGTAATCCTCCTATCTTGGCCTCCCAAGTCCTGGGGTTCTAGGTGTGTACCACCATGCCTGGCTTAAATCCTGTATGTCTGAGGTTGGTGATACTGTATTTTGTAACCACTGCTGCTATCAGAGTTAATTTGACTTGCAGCCCTCCTCATAGAGTTAAAAGGATTCCAATCACTTCCAGATTTTTTTCTTATTTTTCTTTTTCTTTTGGTGGTGGTAGGGATTGAACCCAGGGTCTTAGGCATGCTAGGTAAGTGCTGTAGCACTGATATAGTTGCTTAGCCTCTCCAGGTTTTAAAATTATCCCTATTTAACAAATTTGTTAAATTTAGAGCTGAAAGTTCAAACTGAGGTCTTTGGAAATATAAATTGCTTTGCTGTAGCTATGTGACCCATGTCTTCTAGAATTATCCACGCTGAGCAGTAACACGCACTTATACCAACAGCCAGTCAGTCAGTTGTCTCTAAGGCAGATTGTGTGGGTCTTCACATTTCTATTGAAGATCTGTGTGTGTGTGTGTGTGTGTGTGTGTGGTGCTGGGGGTTGAATCCAGGGCCTCACAGGTGCTAGGCAAGTGCTCTACCACTGGGTTACATCCCCAGCCCTCTATGATCTTTGTGTTAATGTCTCTCTGGATAACTGCATTACTAAGAATGAATTTCCTACCCTGAAATAAGAATCTTGGTTTGGGAATTGTTATTATAGTGTTATTGTAGCATCATATATACAATAGATGTTAATTGTACCATTAAGTGCTTCAGATACAGCAATAGACAAGGCAAACCATGCCTTTCAGGCACTAATGTCTCACAAATTCGTGTTCCAAATGGATAAGCTCTGTAAGAAAGTGGTAAGAGATTTGAACAATGAGTTTGAGGTGGGAAGGGAAAACGATCTTCTAAAGATCCAGGTCCTCTCAACGCAACTGGCTGTGCACAGGGTAAGTTGGCAATAAATGTGCACACATTTGCATTATTTTATCTATACTAATACACGGCATTTTCTTTTTTAAGAGGATGGATCAGTCCTGAAACAGTTTCTTTCTGAAACAGAGAAGATGTCCCCTGAAGACAGAGCAAAATGCTTTGAAAAGAATGAGGTAGGAAGAGAACTTGCAGAGCGTTGCTTTTAAATCCCTGCGGGGAGTTTTGTGCTCATTCTCCTCTCTTTCCTGCAGGCCATCCAGGCAGCCCACGATGCTGTGGCACAGGAAGGCCAATGTCGGGTAAATACAAGTACAAATCCAAGCCAGGTGGCCCAGGCGCCCTCTGTGTCTCTATTGGGATATGTGTAGGAATCTCTTACTGGAACTTAGTAAATGGCAAATGTTACCCACCCAAGACTGAGCAGAAAATTCTACCTGAATAATACTTTGACTAGATCTGTTCACAAAAATGGCTCTTCAGAATTCTAATTTTCAGCTGAAATAGCCTTGCATAATTCAAACCAGACAGTATTATGTTTAGATCTAAGGAAATCTTACAGAGTAACAGCTCTCCTAGTAATTGAGCATCTCAGACACTCTCTTCATAGACCGTTGGGGAGAAGAAGACTAAGATCTACCAACAAGACTGACCCGTTCTAGACTGTTTAAATATGCCATCGTGTGACAGAACCTCCCCGTCCACTGCTAAATTTAAGTTGCACACCAGTGTCTTATAACCACGGTTGGCCGTGCCACCTTCTAGGCTCCCTAAGCCTAAGTCTCCTCCTCGGTCAAAAGCATATAATAGTAGCACCTAACAACCCCAGTGTTTCTACCTTTATGGGCTTAGAATAGGGCCTCATATGTAGAAAATACATAATCACTCACAATGATTTTTAAGAACATCAGCAAGCTGGTTCAAGCACCTCCCACTTGCATTGTGAGGGAATTTATTTTTAACAAGTTCATCTTACCCAATATTCATTTGCAAAAAAACCTTGACTCTCTTCAGGTAGACGACAAAGTGAACTTTCATTTCATTCTGTTTAACAACGTGGATGGCCACCTCTATGAACTCGGTACGTATCGCTCCAGTTTTGGAATCTGGTGTTGTTTCATGTATTCTTTCAGACTTTAATTTCTTTTTTTCTTTTTTTTTTTTTTGGCGGTACCGGGGATTGAACCCAGGGGTGTTCTACCTCCGCACTACACCCCCGGCCCTATTTTTTATACTTTATTTTGAAACCGGGTCTCACGAAGTTGCGGAGGGCCTTACTAAGTAGAGAGAGAGAGAGGGCGAGAGAGCTGAGGCTGGCCACGAACCCGGATCCTCTGGTCTCCGCCTCCCAAAGTACTGGGATTACAAGCGTGCGCCACCACGCCCGGCCCAGACTTTAATTTCTCTTACGGCGTTGGTGTGTGACTTTATGAAACCAGACCAAGGTGTTCTCATGGGACACTTAACCCTTTATCATGCCCCCAGAGCGCTCTTCTCGGGCAGCAGACATGCCAAATGAATGGCTTTAGTCACAAGCCAGAGAAGAGGGTAGATCAGGTCAGCACCAGTTCAAGGCTGACATGTTCAGGTGTTCTCTTCCCACCCTCCCCTACCGCATCCCCTGGTCTCATCCTTTACAGACAAGGGATGTTTGTAGAAAAGGAACAATGTCTGAATAGGATCTTAATTGTGTGAAAAAAATTTGAAAGCCGGGCTGTGGTGGTGTATGCCTGTAATCCCAGTCCTTGAGAGGCTGAGACAGGAGGATTGCAGGTTCAAGGTCAGTCTCAGCAACTTAGTGAGATCCTCAGTAACCTAGGAAGACCCTGTTTCAAAATAATGGGCTGAGAGTGTAGCTCAGAAGTAGAATGCCCCTGGGTTCAATCCCCAGTACCCCCCCTCAACCACACACACACACATTGGATATGTTGGAGTAAGTTGTTATCTGGTCTATTGCAACAAAAAAGGAAATTCCATCTTGTGAGATTCATCCCCTTTGTGTTAATGAAGACAGACGTGCAGATGTCCTGTTGCAAGTGGAGACACTCCCTGTAGACTGAAAAGGACAAAGATTGCTTGGGACAGTCAGCAGTCATTGGAGGGCAAATGAAATCTCAGATCTCTTTTTGCCTCCCCTTTCCTGGGCCCCAGAGACTGCATTGACTTTTGTTCTGTGGTCCTTCCCAAGATTTGGGGCACAATATCCTCTACTAGGGTATCTGGATTGCATTTGTGGGATCTCTTAGCGGGTTAACCGATTAAGCCCATTGTTCCAGATGCAGGACATCTATAAAAATTTAAATTGGAGCCAGGTGTGTTGGCACACGTCTTTAATCCCAGTACTTGGGAGGCTGAGACAGGAGGATCACAGGTTTGAAGCCAACCTCAGCAACTTAGGCCCTGTTTCAAAATAAAAAATAAAATAGGTTTGGGGATGTAGCTCAGAGGTAGAACTCCCCTGGGTTCAATCCCCAGCACTGAGAGGAAAAAAGACAAACTGAGCAACAAGTATACCCCACGGTAACTTTTGAAACAAATATTGTCTTTAGAGTTCTATTCTTTTGAGAAAAGTAATAGGTGGGAAATTAGTGTTTGAAAGTTTTATATATATATATGAAAAATATATAAAGGATCTATAAACTCTAGTGATTTCCAGCCTATTTTAATGCACCTGTGTCAATTTCATTGCAAAATCTGCAGAATTGAAAACTTAGGACTTAACTGGGCTAATTGTAGGTGAGCATTGCCTGGGGCCGATACCTAGGCACACTGGAAGCTCATTGTAGCTGGTGGCTTCATAGCCACGCTTCCCTCTGTGGAACTGGCAGTGGTATTTGGAAGAATCCAAAGCCCTGCTCGGGGCTGGGCAGGCACCACAGCCAGGAAACGTCCAGGGAAAACTGACTTGCCTGGCTTCTCTGTTCTAGATGGGCGAATGCCTTTCCCAGTGAACCATGGCGCCAGCTCCGAGGGCTCCCTGCTGCAGGTAATCTTGGGAGTGCATCTCTTTCTACCGGGCCACGCCTCGTGGGCCACATTGTCTAAAGCGCTGACATACTTTCAGCACTGCCAGCACCAGTTGTCTGAGTTAATAGCCGTCTTTAAAGAGTAGTTTAGTAATTCTACCTACCTCATTTTATAGCAGGTGGTTTTAAACGGCCTCCTTCAAAGGAGCCCTGACTAATCTGTTGCGTGTGCTGTCTTTAGAGCAAAGTCAGAATTAGCTTGAAAGCCATTGCTTCGCTTCTTTGTGGGATTAAGGTGACTATTGTCCTCCTGCCAGTTGAATCATTGTTAAAGACTCAAGTAACAGCACCCGGAGCCTTCCCTAGTCCTAAGACCGTTGCATTTGGGTCATTCCTGTAGGTAGTGTACTAGGGGTTCTGGTTAGGTAAATTCAGGGTTTTTCCCCCCCTCATGTGGTCCATTGCTACAGAAGGAGAGAAGCAGACTGAAAATAGGCCTGATGAGAACTTTGAGATCCAGGACCACTGTGTTCAGGGACGACAGAAACCTTTTGATTCTGGTCATGAGTTGGTAAACTGCCCTAGGCCTTTTCAACCTCAAAATCAGTGTCTAGAATGAAATCAGTTTGCTGTTACAAAGGAAAATTGCTTCATTATGATAAAATACTGTTAAGGTATAGCTGCTTTCTTTGTAGTAATCATAATAGCTAATCTTTTTTGAGCGCTTGGGTATGTGCACAGCAGGGGTCAGCAAAATTTTCTGCAACGAGCCAGATAGAAAATACTTCAGGCTTTGTGTGGTGTGTGGCTCTGTTGCAAGTCTTGTATTCTCTGGCGGTCACAACCCCCGGGCGACCCATACAGAGGAGCTAAGTGACGTGTGGAGCTCTTTCCACCAGCGCTGTGTTTGCAGAACTCGCAGCAGCCTGGATTTGGCCCGCAGGCGGAAGTTCACGGACTCCTGGCGAGATGCTGCGCTACATGATTTATAGCTTTGGTCCAATCTAGTGATGCAGTGAGGTAGGACTTACTGTCCTCATCTCACAGATGAGGAAACAGGGACAGGGAGATTAATGGCCAGGGTCAGTGAATTAAATGGCAGAATGGTAGTTCTGTGTCTAGAGTCTGCATTGAGCCTCTGAACAGTGCCACCTTTCTTTTTTTTTTTTTTGCGGTATCGGGGATTGAACGCAGGGGCCTTCTACCTCTGTGCTACGCCCCCGGCCCTATTTTTTATACTTTATTTTGAAACCGGGTCTCACAAAGTTGCGGAGGGCCTCACTAAGGAGAGAGAGAGAGAGCGAGTGAGCTGAGGCTGGCTGCGAACCCGGATCCTCTGGTCTCCGCCTCCCAAAGTACTGGGATTACAAGCGTGCGCCACCACGCCCGGCTGCCACCTTTCTTTATAATAGACTTGTCTTTGGCACGTCACAGACCTGATGACCTCAGGGTACTAATGGACCAAATTATGCTACGCTAGGAGGGAGGGTCACCGTGTCTAGTCAGCTGTCCTACACACCGGAGATGAGTTGAAGCCAACTCTTGGTATATGAGAGGCACGTGGGGATAGTAACGTGGAGAGAGAAACAGACCTAGAGAAGCCAGGTGGGGGAATTTGCACGAGAGAGTCAGGCTTTACTTAGGGGAGAAAAGGAGAACAGGAGGAATTTCTGGTGTGTGACCCAATTAGGGGAAAGACTCTAGTTCTTCTAATAAAGTTTTTAAATTACATGCTAACTCATATCTTTATGCTAATACTATAAAAATGTACCCCACATAGGCTACTGAAAACTCTTAAATGAGGTGTGGGGAAGGCAAACCTTCTTGTTTAAAGAAGCAAATAAAAACCAACTGCTCTAATTGGAATCTCATTTAAAATTAAATGAGTATAAACCAGCATCTTGTTAGTGAAAATTGTTATCCTAAGTAAGACTGGTTCTATATGGTTAAAGATATTTTAGTGTGTCTAAACTATACACTAAATTGGTTGTTAAACTCGTGAGAAAATACATGAACGTGTCCCCAGGTGTCAACTTCAGCAAGTTGGGTCACTGCTCGTCTGAAAGGAGACAAAGTCATCTATGTAGGAGACGGCCTGTTCTCTTTAAAGGTGTACCTTAATACTGAAATCAATACCGTGTCCTATAGAAAAGTCAATTTGGGGGACAAAAGTCTGGAAATTAATACATTTAAGAATTCTGATGGAGAATGGAGCTATTAATCTAAATCTCATTTGTTTCTCTCTCCCCTCCCTCCCTGGGATTGAACCCAGGAGCATTCTACCTCCGAGCTATACTCCAGCCCTATTTTATTTTTTATTTTGAAAATAGCATCTCATTAAGTAGTAGAGGGCCTTGATAAATTGCTGAGGCTGGCTGCGAACCTGTGATCCTCCTGTCTCAGCCTCCCAAGTACTGGGATTACAGGCGTGTGCCACCACGCCCGGCTCCCTTTGGTTTTTAAATGCAGTTCTGATAGAGGCACAAAACTCCATTGTAGTTTTTTTTTTTTTTTTTTTTTGCGGTACCGGGGATTGAACCCAAGGGCGTTCTACCTCCGCGCTACATCCCCGGCCCTATTTTTTTTATACTTTATTTTGAAACGGGGTCTCACGAAGTTGTGGAGGGCCTCACTAGGTAGGGAGAGAGAGAGAAAGGGAGAGAGCTGAGGCTGGCCGCGAACCCAGATCCTCCGGTCTCCACCTCCCAAAGTACTGGGATTACAAGCGTGCGCCACCATGCCCGGCCCGTAGTGTTTTTTTTTTTTTTTTTTTTAAGGGCTAAACTCATTTTTCAGTCAGTAGTTTCTAAACTTTAGGAACTAAAATTCCATTATTGTCTATGTCATAGAGTATTCCCTTTCTTCTTCAAGGTTTTATATTTAATATGGTTTGTGGTGCTGTCTTTCCACTGGACTTTTTACAGGTTGAACAGAGTGATTGATATTGATGATCCTAAACTGTTTATGCCCCAGAACATGGTTAATAACCAACACTGGGATCCGTGTTCTGTTACTAGTCTCTGTAATCTAGGTATTAGAAGTAAGAATACATGTCACTCCACTATAAATCTCTAAGAATTCGTCACTTGTCTGTACCTGGAAATACCTGGTAAACTTTAAGGCTGCTTTACAAAATGCTTACTGGGAGGAAATTTGTACTACAGAAGCTTCTGAAATAGAACTATTCTTATTCTCCTTTATGGAAGAAAGATCAGTTGTCTAGCCGGGCGTGGTAGCATACACCTGTAATCCCAGTACATGGGAGACTGAGACAGGAGGATCGCAGGTTTGAGGACAGCCTCAGCAACTTAGTGAGACTCTCAGCAACATAGTGAGACCCTATTTTATTTATTTTTTTGCTGTACTGGGGATTGAACCCCGGGGCATTCTACCTCCGGGCTACACCTCCAGCCCCATTTTTTATTTTTGATTTCGAAACAGGGTCTCACTAAGTTGTGGAGGGCCTCACTAAGTTGCTGAGGCTGACCACGAACCTAGATCTTCCAGTCTCAGCCTCCCAAGTACTGGGATTACAAGTGTGTACCACCACGCCCGGCTGTGAGACCCTGTTTTAAAAAATAAAAACTAAAAAGGGCTGAGGGTATAGCTCAGAGGTAGGATGCCCCTGGATTCAATCCTCAGACCATCAAAAAAGAAAAAAAATTGATTTTTTGTCTTATTTAGCTTTGAGGAAAAGAGTGTCAATACTTTAGTTTTCTTGCCCAGAACAGGCACAAGGAGAGGGAAGCACAGAGCCATTTGGTCATAAAGAGTCCGAGCGTCCAAAGACACCCCTGTGGTGTACATCCTTCCTTTCCCAGCTCCTGAATTTCTTCCTGTCGCCTTCAGTCCTGGTTGTCAAGGTTAGTGAGGGATTTCAAGTTGACCAGGGCAAACTTTGAGCCAGAACAGGCCTCACAAGCACTTTCCCTTTGAAACTTCCATTTCAGGCGGTTCCCTTTTGGGTATTAATGACGTCCTCCCTCCCTTTCAGGACGCTGCCAAGGTCTGCAGAGAGTTCACCGAGCGTGAGCAAGGAGAAGTCCGCTTCTCTGCTGTGGCCCTCTGCAAGGCAGCCTAGAGCCCCGTGGAGGGAGCTAGCTGTCTTCCTCCCTCAGCGTGAAAATCCGTCTCCGCCCACGCAGTCCACAGTGCTCCAGTCCCTGTAAAGCCCAGCTGTCCCTCCAGTTCTGCACAGCGCTGCTCCCTCTCCACACCCAGGCACTCGCCCTGCCGGCCGCGGTGGTGTGAGCTTCGGATGCGAAGCGTCTTCCCCACTGTGTGTCTCGTTCCTCGATATCTGATGCTTTCAATGGCTACTTTGGTTTGTGTCTGTAAGTTAAAGCTTTGGATGTAGTTTGTTTGTCCTTAAAAGGAATAAATAAAACTTTTCTGCTGATAAGAGATATACCTAAACTGTTTCTCATTTCTTTTACCTCCCTCCAATATTGCTTAAATTATTTTTACAGTAATATATGAATATGTCTTCCACATAAGGAACTCATGCAATACTGGTAAGAAAATCACCATAAAAACATTGGTTTAATGTGTCTCCAAACTTTTTTCTATGCATTTATATTCGTATGTATACCTGTAGAAAACTTTTCTTCTTTTCCTTTTTATTTTATTTTTTGTGGTACTAGGGATTGAACCCAGGTTCATTCTACTTCTTTTTTTTTTTTTTTTTGCGGTACTGGGGATTGAATCCAGGGGCGTTCTACCTCTGCGCTACACCCCCGGCCCTATTTTTTTCCTTTATTTTGAAACCGGGCCTCACAAAGTTGCGGAGGGCCTCACTAAGTAGAGAGAGAGCGAGAGAGCTGAGGCTGGCCGTGAACCCGGATCCTCTGGTCTCCGCCTCCCAAAGTACTGGGATTACAAGCGTGCGCCACCACGCCCGGCTCCAGGTTCATTCTACTTCTGAGCTATACCTATTTTTTTTTTTTACTTTGAAACAGGATCTTACTAAATTGTGGAGGGCCTGAGTGGCTGAGGCTGGCTGTAACGTGCAATCTTCCTGTCTTAGCCTCCCAAGTACTGGGATTACAGGTGTATACCACCACACCCGGCTGTCATTTTTAAAAATTCTAACCACACTATTTTAAGAACATAGAAAAATTGAAAATATTCTAGAGTTCCCACAAACCACTCACCCTGTTTTCTGTATTAACATTTTATATTAGTATAATACATTTGTTATAATTTGTGAATCAATACTGATATGCTGCTATTAACTAAATTCTTTCTTACTCTCATTCCTTAGTTTTTACTGATTATCAGGTCCGGGATCCCATCTAGGGACCACATTGCACTTACGTGTCATGTCTCATTGGGCTCCTTTGGGCTGCCTCAGTTTCCCCAACTTTCCTTGTATCAGATGGCCTGGACAGTTTAAAGGAGGACTGTAAGATGCCCCTCTGGTTGGGGTTTGTCTAATGTCTTTCTGGTAATTGGACTGAGGTGGTAGGTTTGGGAGTAGAAGACCACCGAGGTCAAAGGCCATTCTCCTGCACACACTGTCAGCGTGACTTGGTCACTGCTAGTATGACCGTTATCACCCGCTCGGGGAGCGTTTGCCAGGTTTCTCCTGCAGAGTTACTCCCCTGCCCTCCCTCGCAAAGCCAACGCTTAGGAGTGGGGACTTGGCTTTCCCTCCCTGAGGGCAGAGTATCGGTGCAACTTACATGGATCCTTTTGCAAGGGAGATTTGTCTTTTCGGTCATCTAGATGAGTATGGACTCAATCAAACAATACTTTTTTGTCCAAATTGTGCCAGCTTTGGTCATTGGGAGCTATTTCATTTGGCTCCTGTGACACCCCAATCAATGTTGGTTTTGTTTTTCAGCAATTCCTCTCTAGTAATTTTAAATCATCTTTGGCATTTGTTGTTAAACCTTCATAAATGATAAGGATACTCTAATATGTATTTTTTATGTGTGTGCTAGGGATGGAAACTAGGGCCTCAGGCATGCTAGGCAAGCGTGGTGCCACTGAGCTACATCTCCAGTCCAAAAATGTAATTTATAAGATGTAAATTTTAATTTCATTAAAGAGTTGATAAGGAAGCCAGGTGCAGCAGCGCACGCCTGTAATCCCGGTCCTTGGGAGGCTGAGACAGGAGGATCGCGGGGGTTCGGGGCCAGCCTCGGCAACTTAGCAAGACCCTGTTTCAAAATTAAAATAGAGCTGGAGGTATAGTTCAGAGATAGAATGCCCCTGGGTTCAACCCCCAGTACCAAAAAAAAAAAAAAAATAGAAAAATAAAAATCAAAGAGTCAGTAAGGACATTTGTTCTCAACAACCAGTGCTTGACTATAACAGTTCCTTTATAGTTACATAATTCAGGACAGTGGGGAGGAAACTCCATGCTTCCTGTCTATTCTGATCCTCACAGAAGAGCTCTATCCTGTCTGTGCCAGGGATCCGCATACCTTGGGGCTCAGCTGCCTTTGTTTTTTGCTCCAATTATTCTACAGTGATAATACTTTTAAAATATTGTAATTGGCAAGATAATTCACATTTATGGGGAACAGTGATAATTGAATACATATATGCAAAGTTTAATAATCAAGTCATTATTAAAGGGCAATTAGCATTTCCATCTCAAGCATTTATCATTTCCTTGTGTTGAGAACCTTCAAACTCCTAGTTCTTCATAAAATATATAATAAATTACTGTCAATTACAGTCATCCTACTGTGCTGTAGAACACTAGAAGTTAGTCTTCACTGTTTCTGTACTCAATATTCAACCTTCCTCTCTCCTACTGCCTCCTTTCCCCTCCTAGCCTCTAGTGACCACCATTCTATTCTTGACTTACATGAAATCAATGATGTTTAGCTTCCCCAGTATGATCAAGAGTATATGATATTTGTCTTTTTGTGCCTGGCTTATTTCATTTAATCTCTAGTTCCATTCATTTTGCTGCAAATGAAAGAATTTTATTATTTATGGCTGAATAATATTCCATTATTCATTTTACATATATGTAATATATATGTATAGATGCTACATTTTCTCTATTTCTGATTACAACTTCTTAGTGAAGGATATCTTGGTTTCTCAGAAGAAATCTATCACATCTGTTAACATCTTATTAATGTAAAAATAAATGCACATTGATTCTGGTTTCCTAGAGTTGAAGCTAGGGGGACACATTTTAAATTGTAACTTGGTGCATTATTTTTATACAATCACTTGAACGTTGACTTAGGAAGAAGGAAAGCAAGGCTTCTTCCTGCTTATAGGAGCTGTGAAATGATTGTTTATGGCTTCGGAAGTACAAATCACACCAATGAATGTAGCTGTAAGACTATGAAGCTCTAACATGCCTTCTCACGTCCCCCCAGAAGGTTATTTGATAGATAAGTGGGTGATTGTAACCCCAGAGGGGCTGAGGGAACGCACAGAGGTTATGTTGCACGCCCGAGTGCTCATCACTTGTGACTAGGGGAATCATGAACCCACTACCTCAGGGTAGCTATTCTGGGTTGGGAGTCAAATAATAGGCTTTAGGGTTTATCAAACTTGTCTCTGACCTCTGTTTCTGCCTCAGAGGGACCTGATCTCTAGAAGGTTCCATTCATCTCGTGCTATTTTCCCTGAGCTCTCAGCCACACAAAGTATCATCCATTATGAATTCCATGGGAATCCATATCCTCTTGGGATTGTATGATTCAGAGGAACTGATTCTCCAAAAACCCCTCCTATTTGACACCTGGATTTGTCAAAGATCTATGTACAATTGGCTCATTTAATTCATTATTCCTTAAAATGTTACTTATCTTTGGTGATGAAGACAACTTTGTAGTGCTGCCCCCCACCCATACTGGGGATTGAATCCAGGGATGCTCTACCACTGAGCTACATCCCTGGCCCGTTTTATTTTCATTTTGAGACAGGGTCTCACTAAGTTTCCCAGGCTGGCCTCACTTGCCACCCTCCTGCCTCAGCCGCCCAAGTAGCTGGAATAACAGACATGTGCCACTGTGCCTGGCTGTAGAGTTTTTAATAGGCAAAGCCACATGATGCTAAGTATCTTCTTTGTTGGTGGTGGTGGTACTGGGGATTGAACCTAGGAGCATTCTACCTCCTAGCTATACCCCCAGCCATTTTTATTTTTTATTTTGAAACAGAGTCTTGCTAGGTTGCTGAGAGTCTTGTTACTTGCTGAAGCTGGCCTCAAATCTGCAATCCTCCTGTCTCAGCCTCCCAAGTACTGGAATTACAGGCATGCACCGCCATGCCCAGATAAGTATCTCCTTTTTAAAACTAATACCCTAAATGTTTAGTTGCATCTTTAGGTTACACATCTATTGAATATAATCGTTGAACTGATTCAAACATCCATGAACATGGAAAAACTTTCACACAGAAACTAGTGAGATAGTTTTGTAAAATGTGTATACATAGATGTCTAGAAAATACATAGACTATACTAGCTAAGTGTTAACTATATATATGTGGCTTACACATTTTACATAGTTATATGATGTTGGTATTATTCACATTTTGCAGTTAGAAAACTGAGCTTAAGCGACTTGCTTGAGGTCATTTGGTTAATAAGTGATGTTGCTGAGATCCAAACCCAAGAAGACAGGTTCTAAGAGCCACCAGAATGAATGAATATTCCAGGGCAGAGATGGACCTACCTCAAAGCATGTGAAGTTTAAGCTTTCCGGACGACCCCTTCCAACATTCTGGTTTGGGTGTTCTTGTAAAATTGCAATGGTAAAATATTTTTGTATCTTCTCAAAAATGTGGCCCTGCCTCTGTCTCTGATTGTTGAGATTATGGGTGATTTAACTTTCTTCTCATTTTCCAAGATTCCTGAAATTACCACGTTATTTTATTTATTTATTTTTTTTGCGGTACCGGGGATTGAACCCAGGGGCTTCCTCCTCTGAGCTACACACCCGGCCCTATTTTTTATCCATTTATTTATGTATTTATGTATTTATTTATTTATTTATTTATTTATTTATTTATTTATTTATTGTGGTACCAGGGATTGAACCCAGGGGCATTCTACCTCCAAGCTACACCCCTGGCCCTATTTTTATCCTTTATTTTGAAACCGTGTTTCACGAAGTTGCGGAGGGCCTCACTAAGTAGCTGAGGCTGGCCGGGAACCTGGATCTTCCAGTCTCCGCCTCCCAAGTACCGGGATTACAAGCGTGTGCCACCATGCCCGGCTTTATTTTTATATTAAAAAAGCTTATGGCTGGGCATGGCAACTCACACCTGTAATCCCAATCCTTGGGAGGCTGCAGCAGGAGGATCACAGTTTTCAAGACCAGCCTCATCAACCTAGCAATACACTGTTTCTAAATAAAAAATAAAGGGCTGGCTGTGTAGCTCAGAGGTAGAACACCCCTGGGCTCAATTCCCAGTACCCCCCCCACACACACACAATCAACTTGCATTTTCCTCCTGAGCTCCTACTGGTTAATTTTAGCTTACTTGCAAGTTTCTTTAATTTATAGCTGAAGTCAGTGCAGCTTATTAATTTAGTCTTCTGTATTCTAATAAGTTTTTCAATGGGTTCCATTAGAGGTTTATTTTGTCACATAAAAATCATTTTTACAATCTCTTAAACCTCAACTTCTTTGGAACATGTTCAGCTTCCTGAGTACCCTGCCATGTTAAATAACGACTCGACAGGCTAATTTGGCAGAGTTGCTTTCTTTGTTCTTCTTGAGTGACATGATCTTTTAAATTCATTAGTTTGTTTACCTGTTTGATTTCTCCACCAGGGTTGGCATTCACTGAGGATCAAGTGTGGTTTGGCCACTGTGAATTGCCGGTGTGGTCAGACTGCCTGGTGTCTAACCTGGCTTCAGCACTTACCCTCCAACACCGTAGATTGGGGAGAAAAGAACCTTGCCCACAGGAGTAGGACTGAGCAAGAATAACACACACAGAGCTGAGAACATAGTGAGCAGGCCTTGAGTAATTATCTCGGCTTGACATAAACTTGAAAGATGAGAGCCAGGTATAATCATGTGTGCCTGTAGTCCCAGGCACTGGGAGGATCATTTGAGACTAGGACTTTGAGAATAGCCTGAGCAACATAGTGAGACCCTGTCTCAGAGAGAGGGAGAGGGAGAGGGAGACCCTGTCTCAGAGAGAGAGAGAGAGAGGGGAGAGGAGATAGGGAGAGAGGGAGACCCTGTCGGAGAGAGAGAGAGAGAAGAGAGGAGAGAGACCCTGTGTGTGTGTGGTGTGTGTGTGTGTGTGTGTGTGTGTGTGTGAGAGAGAGAGAGAGAGAGAGAGAGAGAGAGAGACCCTGTCTTAGAGATGGAGGGGAGAGAGGGAGTGAGGGAGAGGGAGAAGAGGAGTTCGAATTATGAACAAAAGATAAAGAGAAGTAGCGAAGTCTCAACAGAGGAAATAGTATGGAGAATGTCCCTCCTAGTACACAATATCTGGATTTGGACAATTTAAGGCACTTGATGGTTTCCCTGGCCATGTTCACAATTCTTATCCTTAAACTGACTCAAAATCAGATCATATATTAATGTGTCTCCTAACTCTTAGGCATCAGATATTCTTGATAGTGTTAATCATTCTCTAAAAGACAGGTTTTAAAAACATCACTATCATACATTAGTATGGACATGTGCCAGATTAGTGGACTAATTGATACGTGATTAACTAAAGTCTGTATTTTATTCCTTTTTCTTTAGCTCTGGCCTGTGTCTTCCCATCCTGGACACCAGGTTGCATTTAGTCGTCATCCCTCCTTAGGGATTTTACTAAAACCAATCCCGGCGACCCCAGTGCTGCTTCATCTTTGTCTCCTGATGATTCTGCGTGTCCCTGATCTCCTGAGGACTCGCCTCAGGCGCACACATAGCTCCTGAGCAGCTGGGGCCTTGGCCAGCTCTACCCCTGTGCCCAATGTCAATGGGTGAGGCCAGTGTCTGACCCAGGGCATCTTGGGAGAAGCACCTGGGATACTTGGGAGGTTCTTGGGGATGTGCCTGGAACACAGTGAGTGCTGTGTGTTTTGTTTTGTTTTGCGGTACTGGGGATTGAACCCAGGGGCATTCTACCTCCAAGCTACACTCCCAGCCCTATTTTTTTTTTGTTCTTTATTTTGAAACAGGGTCTCCCTAAGTTGTGGAGGGCCTCACTAAGTAGCTGAGGCTGGCTGTGAAGCCAGATTCTCTGGTCTCAGCCTCCCAAGTACTGGGATTACAAGCGTGCGCCACCACGCCTATCTATAAATGCTGTTAATTTTTATCACCATCCATCTTTTGGTCCCGCTCTCCTTTTTCTTCAGCCATAATACCAAGGGACAAAGTGCCCACTTCTGCACAATGCCAAACCAGACGTCACTTCCTAGGATAATGCTCCATTTCTAAAAAAAAAAAACCCACAAAAACCTCTTCCGAAAAGTTATCCTAAACCATCGCTCCCAGCCCATCAATGCCTTGTTCTTTGCAGTGAGGGGGGAACATTCTGCCTCACAGACAAGAGGAGTATAAATGTAATTAGCCTCTCAAGGAAACTGTTTTTTTTTTCTTTTTAAAAATGTTTATAGCCAGGCATGGTGGTGCATGCCTGTAATCCTAGTACTTGGGAGGCCGAGATGGGGGGGGATCACAGGTTCGAAGCCAGCCTTACCAACTTAGTGAGGCTGTCAGAAACTTAGTAAGATCCTCTTTCAAAATAAAAAATAAGCTGGGTGCGGTGATGTACGCTTGTAATCCCAGTACTTGGGAGGCTGAGACCGGAGGATCGCAGGTTCGCGGCCAGCCTCAGCAACTTAGTGAGGCTCTCAGCAACTTTTTACCGTGCCCCAAAAAATAAATTACTATTTTTTTGTGGTGCCGGGGATTGAACCCAGGGACATTCTACCACTGATCTATACCCTAGCCCTCTTTAGTTTTTGTTTTGAAACAGGATCTCACTAAGTTACTATGCTGGCCTTGAGCCTGTGATCCTCCTGTCTCAGCCTCCCAAGCACTAGGATTACAGATGTGCACCACCACGCCCGGTTTGCTGTGTTTTTTTTTCCTCTTAAGTTGTAAAGAAGCTTGTTTTGTCTCATGATTCTGGTCCAAGGTCAGGAGGCTGCATGTGGTGCTGGCCTTCTTGCTGGCGAGTCCTGAGGCAGCACAGGGCAGCACAGCACATGGTGAGAGACGGGGAGTGCTCCTGATGTTTAAGAAGGGAATTAAGTAATTAAAAACTTTTTTTGTAATTTAAAATTTGAAAGATAACTTTCTAATGACAAAATCAGTGCTTTTGTTGTTGGTGGGTTTTTTGTTTGTTCTTGTGGTACTGGGGATTGAACCCAGAGGTGCTCTACCACCGAGCTGCCTCCTCAGCTCTTTTTACTTTTTATTTTGAGACAGGGTCTCCCTAAGTTGCCCAGGCTGGCCTTGAACCTGAGATCCTCCTGCTTCAGCCTCCCAAGTAGCTGGGATTACAGGTGTGCAACACTGCACCTGGCCAGAAGAGGTGTTTTGGAAATGGATACTTGTAGATTTGTATGCTTTGATTGAAATTAAACTATCTCTATTAGTTAAAGTAAGCAACCCTCAAATGTTCAGTATTTGGATGTTTAAATCCAAATCGAGTGGTTTATACCTGAATTCCTATTCACATCCAAGCGCACTGACAATGTGAAGAAAAATGGTTTAGTCAAAGCTATACTCACAATATCCACTGGGTGGCAGCATAAGAAAATTTATGACAATTTTCTAGCTCAATAGAATCAACCAGAAATAGTAGCAACCCTGGTAAGACCCTGTTTCAAAACAAAAATATAAAGGGCTAGAGGTATAGCTTGGAGGTAGTGTGCCCCTGGGTTCAATTCCTGGTACCACAAACTAAATAAATAAATAATAAATATAAATAAATAGATGGGTGTTGATTACAGCTTCTATGTTGGGTTGTTATGAGGCAATATAAAACTCACATTTAATGGGACAATGCTTCACACTCACTGCAGTGCTAGGTGTTTCCCTTGTCCTCTCTAAACCACCCCTTCACTGTCTCTCCCACTGGCCCCATGGCTGGACCAGGAAGAAGTCATCCATCCGTCTCCATTCCTTGCTCTTTGTGTCTTCTTGAATATGAGGGTATCAAGAATATGCTGAGATTGCAGGAATATGCTGAAATTGCATGCTCCCTGGCCCAAGGTCCTCCCTGGAGGTGTCTGAGGTCTCTCCGGTCCTCTGGTCCAGCTCACAACTCGCGTCTGCCCCAGGAACACATCATAACCTCTGCGGACGCTTTTCATCAGGAGTCACCAGACTGGTGAGACACCAATGGGAAAGGTGATGTGAAACCTTGGGTATTTTTACTGAAGTCTGATCTACATGTCTTACATTGCTGCAGGACACAGAAATCCATCTGTATAAACACAACGGGGAAAAAAGTCCTTCCTGTGCACGGGACTCTAATACTTCCCATTTTGCATGCAGTAAAGAATTCTAGGCCTTCGGGTGAGACCTGTTGTCGACTTCCCTCTGGGATTTTTTTTTCTGTATCCCCTTTCCCAACCCCAACCATTTTGCCTAGAAATGCCACCAACAAGCAGAGCATGGTGGTGCATGTCTGCAATCCCAGTACTGGGAGGCTGAGACAGAAGGATCACAAGTTTGAGGACAGCCTCAATAAGTAGTGAGACTCTTATCAACCTAGTGAGACCCTGTTTCAAAATAAAAATAAAATAGAGCTGGGGGTGTAGCTTGGATGTAGAATGCCCCTGAATTCAATCCCCAGTAACACACACACACACACACACACACACACACACACACACACACCACACAAAATGCCACCAAAAGAGGCATTCCAGTCTTTTGGGGTATTTTTCTATTCTTTTTGAAGACATGAAAGCCACATTTGAGAGTTTTATGATAATTATTATTTTACCACTTAAAGCACATAAAATTGTCTTTGAAATAAAGAGTTGGCTCAGAGACCAAGCCTGGTGTGACCCTGTATTGACTTCTGAGGAGGTCACGTGCCATGCTCCTCCTTGTGAAGACAGATGGTGCCAGCACAGAGGCCATACATTTACTAGGATTGGTGCAAATTGACTTATTTCATCAATTTAATAGAAATACTTTCTTCTCATAATCTGTAGTTATCACAAAAGAACCCTTCAAATATATATGTAACATTTCTTTTGCTTTATACTACACTCTTTACTTCATAAACTTTTTAAACCATAGCATGCTTTTATATTACTTTTTCCTAATCTTTCCTACAATTACATATAGTTCCCATTTTCTTCATAGCTTTATTAAGGTGTACTTTTTATACCATAAAATGAGCTCTTTGTAAGTTTACAATTTATTAGTTCCCTAGTATCTGTTTATAATTAATCCCTGCTCCCACTTCTAGCCCCAGGCAATCACCGATCTGCTTTTAATCTCTATAAATTTGCCTTTTCTGGGTATTTCATATAGAGGGAATCATACAAATGTAGTCTTCTGCACCTGGCTTCTCTCACTTAGCACAAGCTCATTAGTGTTGTAGCATGTACCAATAGCTCCTTCCTTTTTGTTGCTGAATAGTATTCTATTGTATGAAAATACCACATCTTGTCCATTTGTCATCATTGATGGATATTGAGATTGTTTTCAGTTTGGGGCTGTTGTGAGCAATGCTGCTCTGAACGTTCATATAGACATGTGTTTGTGTGGATTTACTTTTATTTATCTTGGATAACTTTGAAGGAGTGGAATTGTCATACCATATAACTGATTTAAATTTCCAAACTATTCTCCACACAGGGTAACATTCCTTCTCAACAAGTACATACTACTCAAAAAGCATGACAGGAGGCCGGGCATGGTGGTGCACGCTTGTAATCCCAGTACTTGGGAGGCTGAGACAGGAGGATCTGGGTTCGCCACCAGCCTCAGCTATTCAGTGAGGCCCTCCACAACTTTGTGAGACCCTGTTTCAAAATAAAGAATAAAAAATAGGGCTGGGGGTGTAGCTTGGAGGTAGAATGCCCCTGGGTTCAATCCCCAGTACTGCAAACAAAAACAAAAACAAAAACAAAAAACAAAACCCTTTGGCTTTGTTGGCAAGCCATGTAAGGTTTCAAGCAAATGGTCCTGCGATAAATCTTTGTTTTAAGCTGTGGCTTCTGGGTGGAAAACAGACTGTAGGGGAATGAGGAAGAAAGAGGGAACAGCCAGGAGGTTAATAACGTCCGGGTTTGAAGGACATGAAAATGGGCAGCTTCTCTGCTTCCCTGTCCTCCTTCTCTCTCAGTCTGCTTCTTCACACACGCGCGAGCACGCACACACACACACACACACACACACACACATGCATACATACACGCACACACACACACACACACACACACGCACACACATGCCTATGCCATCGGATGGCAGTGCTAGGGCATCTGGGTTGTGACAGGGAGCCCGCCCTTTTGGTTCTGCTCTCCCACCAAAGCACTGGTGGACCACTGATGTCACTAACGGGTCCCTGGGGCACAGATATAGCATCGCTCATCTCCCCCAGAGGGAGACAGGCCAGCGAAAGCGCAGAGATGGCCTGGCCGGCTTGTTCAGGTGGCCTCTGGCTCTTTGGCCTCTGGCAAGGCCTGGCTGCTTTGGGATGGGGAGAGGTGAGGTCCCTGTGATTGTGGGGAGGGGACAGCGAAGGGGCAGGTGAGGCTCCACAGGGGGCTGGGCACCCAGGAAAGACTTGAGGAGAAGAAGGTTGTCAGGAAACATGGTTGGCAGGGACAGCAGGTGGTGGGCCAGGCCAAGTGAAGTCCCTTTGTAAAGGCACAGGGGTGACACAGAGCGTGACTTTCTGACTTGGAAACTGCAGGCAGTTGAGGGTGGGGCTGGCACAGGGGACAGTAAGGGAGAGAGGGGACCCTGGAAAGACAGGCAGGGGCCACACCACATGGGTTAGGAGTCTGTGCTCAGGAATTGCTACTCTATCTCAGGCAGAGGGGAGTCTGGGACAGTTTTAGGCAGAAGAATGAACCCAATTATTTTCTGTGTAACCTCTGTGTCATGAGAGGTGGCTGTCCTCACCTGCCTTTTCTATCATGGAGACTTGGAATTGGAATCCTTTAACAGGAACTGGCGCCATTGCCCTTTCCGGCGAGCGTTTACAGCCAGGTGGCTTCTCTGGTAACGTGAGCCAGGCTCCCGGGACAGAGAGCGAACCTCCTCAATGCAGCAATGGCAGAGTCCACAGTGCTCCAAAAAGGGCAGAGCCGACTCCCTGCTAGAGAAGGGAAGAAGATTGTCCCCTACCCTCATTGGTAGCCCCAGGACGAGGGATTGTGCCTGGAGCTTAGTGGGCATTCAAAAAATGTTTTTGAATTTTGTTTTTTAAGTGGTGAAGGGCCAGACCCAAATCCATATTAACAGGAGGAATAGCCTTTCTTCTATCTAGCAGTGTGTTTTTTCCTTAGGTGAGAGTACAGTTGTGAAAGTGGCGAATCTCAAATTGTTATTAATTAACACCTTTACAGCACTTAATAGTAGAATACAAAGATGAGAAGATAGCTATACATTTTTATACTCTTCAGAGATTAAGCTGGGAGATTTATCTCACACATCTGTTTTTGTTAGAGAATGATTCTTTTGATTCCTATTGCCCAAAGTATTTCATTATTGCTTAGTTAATTTTATTGAGTAAAATAAAAATTTCAAGTTGCTGCTGGCCCATAGGTGCATTATGTCATGACCCATTGAGAAGACTATATTGTTGCAGATTTTTAAAAAATATACTTTTATTGATTCATTGTAATTATACATCATATTGAGGTTTAGTGTGATAGAAACATACATGCACACAGCAGAATTTTTTTTTTTTTTGCGGTACCAGGGATTGAACGCAGGGGCGTTCTACCTCTGTGCTACACCCCCAGCCCTATTTTTTATGCTTTATTTTGAAACCGGGTCTCACGAAGTTGCGGGTCTCTCTCACTAAGTAGAGAGAGAGAGAGAAAGAGAGAAAGAGAGAGCGAGAGCTGAGGCTGGCCGCAAACCCGGATCCTCCGGTCTCCACCTCCCAAAGTACTGGGATTACAAGTATGCGCCCGGCCCACACAGCAGAATTTTGAGGGAGCTGAGCAGGCATTACAAAGCCATAAGGAATTTGGGTAGTTTAAAGCTGAGTCTACCTTCCTGAGCAGGGGTCTAGATGAATAATATGTGAAAGGAAAGGCTCCAGGGAACAAAGACTGGCTCACTAGGCAGGTGCTCATCAGTGGTGGTGTGGGTATGGGTGGAGTCATCTTGCAGGCTGTGGCATTGTTATTACACTACCTTTCACGACCTCTGAGGTTCCTGAGTAGCATCTGCAGGAAAGAAAAGGGAGACTTTTCTAGAATGCCTTACCTGCCAATGAGAGTGAATGGTTTTCAGTTGTTCTATCCCACGTGCTGTTATTACGGAGACATTTCCAGTCAGCTCTGGCTGGATCTCTCCTCACAGTTTGAAGCTGTGATATTTGCATCTATATTCTGCAGCAGCTTGTAAAATAATTTTCTGGCCAAATTAGGTTTTCTATTGGGATTATTTTATTTCAGGTAGTAAGTATGGAATACACAAAGTATTATTGCTAATTGGTATGGACAGGACTTTGGAAAGATTGATTTTTTTCCTCTTTAAAAATATTGATAAATTTTTTTTCCTCTTTAAAAATATTGATAAATAACTTTAAGCATCATTACATTTTTTCTAGTTGTGAAAAGGACTATGGTTGTGTAATAAATAGTCTGAAATATATTTTCAAAAATTCTAAAAAAAAAGAAGCCCTTCTAGATATTCCCATTCTCATTCCACTATGGAAGCCCATGTCAGAGGACAGACCTACTGATCTTCCCTCTTGACACTCAGTATCAGAACAGGGACTGAACCAGCACAAGGCCTGGCACATCATTTGTGCTCTATGTATGTTTATTGAATTAATCAAAACATTGCTTCCTAGCCAGGTGTGGCACATGCCTGTAATCCTAGTACTTGGGAGGCTGAGACAGGAGGATCACAGGTTCGAGGCCAGCCTCAGCAACTTAGCGAGGCCCTCAGCAATTTAATGAGACCCTGTTTCAAAATAAAAAATAAAATAGGGCTAGGGGTGTAACTCAGAGGTAGAATGCCCCTGGGTTTAATCCCCAGTTCCACAAAACAACAATAGCAACAACAAAAACCACATTGCTTCCTAAAAGTCTCATTGTAAGGTTACTCCAGATAAATTTAATCATTCATTTCCCCCCATTTGTTCACCGAATGAGAGAGCCTTGAGGATCATGCCCATGAGGAGGCGCATGAAAGGGGTACAAAAATAACTTGGTCACTGTTCCTAAAAAAGGACGTAAGAATTAAGGGTTAGTGGACCATGAATATACGATTAAACAGCGGCTGAAAACATGCAAAGTGCAAACACACTCGAAGCATGGAGGAGCATGAGAAACGCCGGTGGGACGCCGGTGGGATTCGTCAACAGGGCTTTCTGGGCCACGGGTGTCCTGAGCGGTTCCAAACTTGACTGTGCGTGGTAATCTCCTGGAGAGCTTCAGGGAGTACCGGCGTCTGGGTCCCACTGCGGGGATTCCTATTGATTTGGTTGGGGTGCAGCCTGGGCGTCTGGATGTTTTAAAAGGCCCCAGAGGAGTGATGAGAATGTTCTGGAACTGCATAGTGGTGATGGCCACGCAGTACTGTGAATGTACTCAGTGTCTCTAATGGTAATTTTATGTTTGTGTATCACACCTCGCACACACAAAAGTTCCCAGATGATTCTAATGGCGAGCTGAAGATGAAAAGCAATGAGCCCTGTTACCATTCTCAGATAATAAGAATCAGGTGGAGGTCTTTTTAAATAAATAGATTGCCAGAACGCTGAGCCAGAAATTCCAATTCCCTTGGTCTGGATGGGGGCAAAGGAATTTGTGTTTTCACAATCACCCCAGGTAATTTTTTTTTAAATATTTATTTTCCAGGCATGGTGGTGCATGTTTGTAATCCCAGTACTTGGGAGGCTGAGACAGGAGGACTGCAGGTTCTTGGCTAGCCTCAGCAACCTAGTGAGGCCCTCTGCAATTTAATGGGACCCTGTTTCAAAATAAAAAGAATAAAATAGGGCTGGGGGTATAGCTCAGAGGTAGAATGCCCCTGGGTTCAAACCACACACGCAATATATGTATATTATTATAAAATTGAAAATAGTAGTCAAGTATATAGAGTTCCAAAGCAAAACAATGCAAGTGTGTAAATCATTGCAGTTTCAAATAAAATATAACAGTGCATAATATCTAAAGAAACTTCTTAAAAACATGAACTTCGTTTTTAACCACAGCAGTTTCATTTTGTTTTCCAAATGTCTTAGCACAGCTCTTTAAAATGAATTTCTAACAAGGAGATTAAGTTCAATCGCCATAGAATATGCTACTCAGATTTAAAGCAAGGTTAGCGCACGCGCACACACACACATTAAAAAAGGAATAGCATTTAACAGAAATTACTACTGAACACTTTCTAAACTGTCTACTTTGGAGGTAGTAGAATGGGAAAAATAGTCTAGATATGTTTGGAGAAAGCAAAAGCAAGAAACATATATTTGGTAAAATTACCTTTGCTTTTGTTGCACTTGAAGAAAGTTTTAACTAATTTCGCTCCCCCAACCCCTCGTGGATTGAACCCAGGGACATTCTACTTCCAAGCTACACCCCTATCCCCCTTTTTAATTTTTTTTTTTTAGTACTAAGGGTTGAACCCAGGGGCATTCTACCTCTGAGTTATATTTCCATCTCTATTTCATTTTTTATTTTGAAATGCGGTCTTGCTAAGTTACTGAGGGTCTAAGTTGCTGAGGCTGGTCTTGAACCTGTGACCCTTCTGTCTCAACCTCCCAAGTACTGAGACGACAGGTGTGCACTACCATGCCTGGCTTTTATTTTTTTATTTTGAAATAGTGTTTTACAGCTGGGCGTGGTGGCGCACGCTTGAAATCCCAGTACTTGGGAAGCTGAGACAGGAGGATCACAGGTTCGCAACAACTTAGTGAGGCCCTCTGCAACTTAGTGAGACCCTGTTTCAAGATAAAAAAATAAAATGAATGGGTGTATTTCTCAGACGTAGAATGCCCCTGGGTTTAATCCCCAGTACTGTGCGCATGGGCACGCACACACACATGTATCTCGCTAAGTTGCCAAGGCTGGCTTCAAGCCTGCAATCCTCCTGTCTCAGCCTCCCAAGGACTGGGATTATGGGTGTGCACCATCAGGCCTGGCTTCAGCTAACTTTTTTGAAAAGCCCCAGGTATTTCTTATCACAAGAGAACCTTGGGAAACCCATCCTCCCTCAGTACTTCCCAAATGTGACCAGTTATTAGAGTCACCTGGGGCTCACCTGATAGACTTTGAGATTCTGGGGTCCTGTCAAGAGCTATTAATCAGGATCTCGGGGAGGGGCAGGACTCCGTGAACTTAACAAGCTACCCAGCTACCAAGTTCTCTCAACCAGGCAAGTCTGAGAAGCACCTTCTAGTCCAGTCCTTAATGTTGGCTCAAAAACAAAAGCTCTGAGCTTAAATAAAGTCACATTCCTACTCCCAGTGATGCCGATTCTGAGCTGTGGGCGACTGTGCATAGCTTTGGGTTTTGTTATGGCATGGCCTCTGAGTTGAGAAATAATGGCTGAATTGGTAGCACTACCTGGGGAAGAAAACAAACAAGAAGATGAAATCTTTCTAGTATTTTGTACTTGACAGGAAAAATGAGTCCGATAGGATGAGTCAATTCATGGACTTCAGTCATCTTGTGTTTATACAGCATGACAATTTTACTCTGTCTGTCCAAGTTGTGAGTTTTAATACTCTAAAGGTGTCATAGTTTTTCTCTTTGCCTCGCCAGCATCCACATTCTCTTTTCTCGTGTTGCGTGTTTGGGAGGCGGAGGTGAGCCTGGCACTGTCAACAAGCAGGTGGAGGTTAGCTGGCTCTGCCCGTCCTGGTCACTAGGGTCTGGACAGCCATGGTCAGGTGAGGTGCGACAATTCAGTGTTTATTCCAGATGTGAAGGAGACAAATCACGAGTGTTCACAATCTCTCTTTAAATTATTTATCTAAGCCATGTGCTGCGGCACATGCCTGTAGTCCCAGCTACTTGGGAAGCTGAGGCAGGAGGGTAACCTGAGCCCAGGACTTTGAGGCCAGGTTGGGCAACATAGCAAGACCCCATCTCAAAAAAGAAATTATTTATTTACCTGTCTGTCTCCTGGCTGGATGGAGAGCTTATTGAGAACAGGAGTTTGATTTTATTTATTGTGATATCTCCAGCAATTATCTCAGGGTCTGCCATGGAGTGGAGAATTATAATTGTTGGTAAAATTAGCAAGCTAGATTGTCTCTTTATTTTTTTAATTTAACTTAAATTTTTTTTGCGGTATTGGGAATTGAACCCAGGGGCATTCTACCTCTGAGCTACACCCCCAGCCCTATTTTTTTATTCTTTATTTTGAAACAGGGTCTCACTAAGTTACGGAGGCCTCACTAAGTAGCTGAGGCTGGCCGCAAACCCAGATCCTCCTGACTCAGCCTCCCAAGTACTGGGATTACAAGCGTGCGCCACCATGCCCGGCTTAACTTAAAATTTTTAGACTGTCTCTTTATAAAGAACAAAATGAGCTAGTGTGGTGGTGCACACCTGTAATCCCAGTACTTGGAAGGCTGAGTTAGGAGGATCACAGTTTCCAGACCAGCCTCAGCAACTTAGCAAGACCCTGTTTTAAATAAAAAATAAAATAGGGCTGGTGGTCTAATAGCTCAGAGGTAGAATGCCCCTGGATTCAATCTCTAGTACTAAAAACCAAAATGAAACAAATAATGGAGTAAGTCTAAATTTATAGAAGGAATATAAATAGCTATACAGATAATAATTCATATATGCATTCATATAACTCATCTATTTTGATATGTCAGTATTGGTATCCTCCACAACAATCACTGTTGAAAGTGTCCATTGACATCACCATTGGTGACCTAGTTTGGGCAGAGGTGGACCATTGTATTACCTGGTCCTCCTAACATGTAGCACCTGAGCCAGTGTTCTGAAAAAACATGCATTTATTTTCTTTCTTTTTGGTACTGGGGATTAAACCCAGGGGCATTCTACCTCCGAGTTATACCCCCAGCCCCTTTTATGTTTTGTTTTGAGAAACAGTCTCACTATGTAGCTGAGGCTGTCCTTGAACCTGTGATCCTCTAGTCTTAGCCTCCCAAGTACTGGGATTACAGGTGTGCACCACCACACCTGGAAAAACACTCATTTTTCAAAGGCAACTTGAACTTGGGTGACTTATGTTTCAGGACCTTGTTTAACAGCAGCACAATCTTTGCTGCAGTTCATCTTTTTTCTAAAGAAACCATGTCCTGGGGCTTTTGTCTAAACTAAAAATTAACTGAGGGAGTTGGGAGGGGAGTGGAGGGAAACACACTATAGCACATGATGTATATATACAAACTTATAAGACTTAATCACTATGCAGAGCACAAAAGGGGGGAGGGAATAGGGTGGGATTTGAGGGAGGGCTAAATGAGCAATGTGTGCATGTATGATGCTGCTACCCTGATGTGTATCAAAATGTATAATTACAATGCACCAATAAATGAATATAAAATAAATAAAAAATAAAAAAACAAAATGCAAAACATATTCTGAATCAATGGGGTGTAAAAAGAATAGGACTGATTTTCACTTATGTCTAAAAGACAGTGGGCAGCAGAGATGGTCATTTTATTGGAATTCTGCCTCACATGCTAGGATTTTTCAACATGAAAAATTAAGGTTTAAGTTAGCCAAAGCAAAGAAAATTATTTTGTTGCTGACTTTGGGTCCATGTGAAGATAAAACAGAAAAACCTTCCTTTTCAAAGATCTGGGAAAGCCATGATCACATCCCGGAAGAGTCCATTTGACAGTGAATAGGGTTTGAGACTCAGTCCTCCCTCAGCATCCACAGGGGATTTGTCCCAGACCCCTGTAGATACCAAGATCTGTGGACACTCAAGTCTCTTATATAATGGTGTAATATAACACAATGTAAATGCTATGTAAATAGTTGTTATACTGTATTGCATTTATTTATTATTTATTTATTTATTTATTTATGGTACTGGAGTTTGCACCCAGGAGCACTCTACCACTGAGCTACACCCCCTAGCCCTTTTATATTTTCTTATTTTGAAACAGGGCCTCACTAAGTCACTGTGCTCTGGCCTTGAACCTACAATTCTCTCATCTCAGCCGCCCAACTACTGGGATTACTGGTGTGCACCACGGTGCCCAACTATATTGCTTTTAAATAATGACAAAAGTCTGTACACACTCAGTACAAATTCTTTCAAGTGTTTTTGATCCTGGGTTGGTTGAATCCCAGCATGTGGGACCTGTAGATAGAGAAGACGAACTGTTCTCTGAATCCAGAGAAGGTCTGCTTTGTGTCTCGTTATCCCTCCCTCCCCATTTGAGGGATTTAAAGAGGCATCCAGCTGTAACACCCCATTGGTAGTTTGAAACATTTACTGAGTGCATCCCAAATTCCAGGCTGGTCTTCCCTGCTGGCTGTAGGCTTCAGTTGCTGGCCTGTTGGTGTTTGCGTTTCACTTTTGTTACATCCATTCAGTGGAGATGCTGTGGAAGAATGTTTACTTAATGAGCTCTACTGTCCACCAGCACTTACATAGGTTTTCGCTGGCCGTAAGAATCAGCAGCTGACATCTATATGCAAATACCTGCTCCTCTGGGAGCTGTACCCTTCCTCACCATATGGCCACTGTGGGAGGTGCCATTTTCTTATGTGACCCCACCCCATAATCCAAGCTGGGCCAAGTCTCTTCCTTCAATTTATTGTTATGTGGAGAAAGCTAGTCTACTACAACAAATAATGGAGACAGAATGGAGAGAGGCTGAGAAGAGAGACCACAGGGAGCCATGGCTGGCATTGGAACCCTGGTCCCAGAGTTCCTTGGGCTCAGCAGCATCCCTGTTGGTTTGGTTGTTTTAGCTCTCCTTGGGTTAATTCTGCAAAACGATAAATCCTGGTTTCCATCTAAATTGTTCAGAGAAGTGTTTCTATCACTTGAAACCAAACATATACAATACCAAGAGTAATTTATGGTCACCTTCAGGGAAAATTCTTTTTCTGGAATGAACTTGAATGATTTGTATCTCTGTATTCTAGTTGCTTGCCAGGAACAGTGTTACCTGAATGACACTCTTCATTAGAGTCTACTAGAGGAGATAAAATAGGAGAACTAAGTTCAATAAAGGCTTGTTTTCCCCCTTAATTTAAAAAGTGCTATTACCAACACACAAGAGAACACTTTAAAAATAACTTTTGTAAAAACGATGGTTAACTTGAATGACATTCAAATAAAAAAGCACACATTCAATATCTACCATAAGCTCGGTATACACTGAGCATCTACTATCTGTTCTCTCTACTGGCAGATAGAGATAAGAGGCCCAGTTCTTTCTTCATAGTTCATGATCTAGGGTGGTGGTGCTCAGAGTGTGGTCTTCAAGTTTCTGCAGCTGCAGCATCATTTGGGAACTTGCTAGAAATGCAATCAGAAACTCAGGGGGTGGTACACAGCAATCTGTGTTTAACAAGCTCTTCAGGTGATACAGATGTAGGTAAAATGAAGAACTAGTCCAAAGACTTCAATGTGTGTGTGTGTGTGTGTGTGTGTGTGTATGTAAATATATATATATATATATGCTTATCCAATCTCCTTTCTAATGGCACAATTTGTGAGCTACAAGTAAAATCTTGAGCTCCACTCCCAATTTAGTTTTTTTTTTTCCTTTTTGCGGTACCAGGGATTGAACCCAGGGGTGTTTTACCTCCGAGCTACACCCCCAGCCCTATTTTTTATACTTTATTTTGAAACCAGGCCTCACAAAGTTGCAGAGGGCCTCACTAAGTAGCTGAGGCTGGCCAAGAACCTGGATCCTCCGGTCTCCACCTCCCAAGTACTGGGATTACAAGCGTGCGCCACCACGCCCGGCCTTCCACTCCCAATTTAAATGACTGAAAATGGAAATCATTTTGAGGTTTCTGAACAATAAAACCAAGCATAGGCATCCTGGGAAAAATCACTTCTGTCCCTGCCCTAAGGCCAGCAATAAAGGTAGGATTTAAACTGGGCATGATGGCTCACACTTGTAATCATAGTACTTGGGAGGCTGAGACAGGAGGATCACAGGTTTGAGACCAGCCTCAGCAATATAGTGAGACTCTAGGCAATCTAGCGAAACCCTGTTTCAAAAACAAAAAATAAACAGGGCTGAGGTGTAGCTCGGAGGTAGAATGCCCCTTGTTTCAATTCCCAGTACCAAAAAAAATTGTGCTCTCGGCCTATCTGAAACAGCTCCAGTTTATCCCAGCAGATAAGACAACATATGGAAATAACTTGGAAGGGCTGGTTCCTGCCGTTTTGGCACCACCTCACTCAAACTCAGTCTATCTATGGTCAGGGAGCCTGTGCCAGGGCCTCTGTAGGGAGGTGTCTGAGAAAAGACAGTGATATCAGTCCTTAAACCACATCAGAAGGCGAGCTCTCCTCTTCCCCTAATAAAACTTAGCACTTGTGAAAAGAGAGATAGAGGGATAAATGAAACCAAGTAAAATCAAAGTGTTTGCAGACTGTAAGAATTCTTCCACCCTCCGAAGTTCTGATATTGACAAGACTGTCTCCTAGCTGCCTTCTCTCATGGAACTTTCTAATTTGCTCTTTTCTATCCTTTGGTTTCCTCATTTTTTCCTTTTTTTTTTTGGTACTGGGGATTGAACCCAGGGACATTCTACCTCTGAGCTATACCCCTAGCCCTATTTTTTATTTTTTGTTTTGAAAAAGGGTCCCACTAAATTGTTGAGAGTATTGCTAAATTGCTGAGGCTGGCCTCAAACCTGTGATCCTCTTGTCTCAGCCTCCCAAGTACTGGGATTACAGGCCTACTCCACCATGCCTGGCTGGCTCCTTCATTTCTTAAATTTCCATTTTCCATCATTCCATCCAATTAAACAAATAGTCAGTGAGTACCTATCACAGAACCAATTGGAACACGATGACTAAGGCTTAGTGCCCACTTTCAAGAAGCCCCAAAGGTGATACTCCACAGTCAGTCAACTACCATTTGAGGGCATGGAGTACATTGAGCTAGGTTTGGGGGTTCAAAAGTGAACACAAGATGGTCCCAATGCTGAAGGAGCCTTTGGTCTATAGGAGGAACAAACGCAAGCCAAACATAAGGGCTGTAATGAAAACAAGAAGATGTTAAGAAAACAGAGGGGCCTGGGACTATATAGCTCAGAGGTAGAGTACTTACCTAGCATGCACAAGGCCCTGGGTTCAATCCCTAGCACCACCAAAGTAAATAAATAAATAAATAATAAGGAAAGAAAGAAAGAATGACTCAATCTACCCAAAAAGAGTTGGAGAGGACTGGAAGGAGACTCTGCCCCTAAAGTTGGGTTGGCCACGTACAGGGCAATGGACTGGCAGATGGCATAGGACAATATTGTATGCGTCCAGAGAGAAGGGAGAAGCTGATGGTGGCTGGAGCGCAGGGTTCCTGGATGAAAGTTATGTTGGAAAGTAGGTCAGGCCTGGGATGTGGAAGATTTTGTATACCACATGGCAGGCTTAGGAGTTGAGACCTAATTCTGAGAAAAGCAGAGGTTCTTCAGGGTTTTCTTAAGCAGGAAGAGATCCAGGCCTTAGCTAGCATGGGGAAGATGGATTTGAAGGGATAAAAGCAAGTGAGTGCCGGGCGTGGTGGTGCACGCTTGTAATCCCAGTACTTTGGGAGGCGGGTTCGCAGCCAGCCTCAGCACTCTCTCTCTCTCTCTCTCTCTCTCTCTCTCTCTCTCCTTAGTGAGGCCCTCCGCAACTTTGTGAGACCCGGTTTCAAAATAAAGTATAAAAAAATAGGGCCGGGGGCGTAGCGGGGAGGTAGAACGCCCCTGGGTTCAATCCCCGGTACCGCAAAAAAAAAAAAAAAGCAAGTGAGTGTTTTAGTCATCAATCACTGTGTAACAAATGGCCCCAAATTTGGTGACTTCTAACACTGATGACCTAGTATTGCCCACAGTTTCATGAGTGAATTGGGTGGCTCATCTGCTGGTGTTGCTTGGCCTCACTCACGTGGTAGCATTCAGATTGGTTGCGGCTGAGGGCTGAACCCAGATGGGACACGAGCAGGCTAGGCCCATTATGCATGGGGTCTCGCTCCATGGCTTCTCGTAATTCATGTCTAGGTCGTGTTTTTTTCTTACTAGTCAAAGCCACAGTGGAAGAAGACAACACAGAGATGTACATGGAGGACGTTGGTTGGCTGGAGACCACACAGTTAGGTTACTATCAGAGTGTAGGTATAGACACCTCTGAACTAAGAAGTAGTCGTGTGAGTGGAGAGGAGCAAATATTGAGGAAATATAAGAATTAGCTCTGTAGTGGGAAGTTGTATTAAAGCCCACGTAGGAGACACAGGGAAGTCTACTGAAGAGCAGGTTGCAGGTGCTGCAGATGCTGTTGGTATTCTCCCTCCTCCCCTTTAGCTGCCAATCCTCCATCCCCCAGCTGCTGGGAGTGTCTGCTGATAACAACTCACAGCTGCTCTTTTCTTTGGAAAATTGCCCTTGACCAAACAGGAGTGGTCTGGCAGAGAGGGGATCCACCCCGCCCCATGACTGATTGGCACAGGGGACGAAGGGCCGGCTCCTCGCCTACAGGTGGGATTGGCTCCACAGTGCAATTTGTGCTCCAGAGACTGTCTCCAGGTAGGTCTGCATCCTTGCACGGCTGGTTCTCCTGCCCAGTTCTGCTCCCCTTGCCTCCCTTCTGACTGTGTGCATCAGCTAAGAAACCCAACCTGAGCCGGGCATGGTGGCGCACGCTTGTAATCCCAGTACTTTGGGAGGCGGAGACCAGAGGATCCGGGTTCGGGGCCAGCCTCAGCTCTCTCTCTCTCTCTCTCTCTC
>PVJS01004244.1:0-62254 GCA_004027185.1 Glis glis
TACTGGAGATTGAACCCAGGGGCATTCTACCTCTGGGCTACACCCCCAGCCCTATTTTTATTCTTGATTTTGAAACAGGGTCTCACTAAGTTGCGGAGGGCCTCACTAAGTAGCAGAAGCTGGCAGCGAACCCGAATCCTCTGGTCTCAGCCTCCCAAGTACTGGGATTACAAGCATACACCACCACACCCGGCTACAGGGGCAGTTTTTGAGGTTAGTCTCTGAGATTTGTTAGATTTGTTCTGACCTCAGGAGTATTCTTCTTAGCTTTCTCTCCCACTCATTTTCTCTGATGAACTGCCTAGCCTGTGTATGGGTTAGCTTGCTGTTCTTAATTAAGTGGAGTTATTTTTGAAAGTGCCCTTAGGCTTGAACTTCTCCATACTTTCAAATAAAATCAGTTCCACTGAGAAGAGCTACAGAGCTCTCCTTTCCTGTGGGTTGCCTCTCCTCTGGGGCAAAATTTCTGATCCACTATTTCAGGCATTGTGGAGGATGGGATGCCTAGTCTCTGAACTTTTCAGTTTGCCTTTCTGGGGATAGAACTTCTGTACTATGAGTAGTTGGAATGAAGGCAATTCAGGTCCCGACATTCTTGACCTGATGTGCTTGGAGCAGAGCACCTATGTGGATGGTAGAAGAAGGAAACACTTGGCCCTTCCACCATACTCATCAGGAGTTTGACCCCTTCTAATTGGGAGTTCACAGGTAAGAAACCTTGGCATCCTATTCCTTTCTGGAAACATGGTAACCTTTTCTTGGGAGCTGAGGAGGGAAAGAGGCATCTTTCTTTGGCCACGTTCACTTGAAGTGGAGATTCTGCCTAGCTGAGCTTTTCTGTGGAGAGAGCAACATGTGGCTCCAGTGCCACAGACTCTCACTGTTCTCAAAAAAAGAGAGGGAGAGGGAGAGGGAGAGGGAGAGGGACAGAGAGAGATACTGGGGATTGTGCCCCAGGGGCATTCTACCTCTGACCTACACTCCCATCCCTTTCTATATTTTATTTTGAAACAGGGTCTCACTAGGTTGCTGAGAGTCTCACTACATTGCTGAGGCTGTCCTTGAACCTGCGATCCTGCTATCTCAGCCTCCCAAGTACTGAGATTATAAGCATGCGCCACCACACCTGGATTGAGGAAATGTCTCTTAATTTTCTGCATGCCTTGGTACAATTTCCAGAGACTTTAAATGATTGCCTGGCATGGATTTGCCAGCTCTGCTTGTTTTGCTTGTGAGAAGGTTTATCAAGTTCCTCACTCACTCATCCCAGAAGTCCTTTAACTAGTACCTTTATGTACTGGGGATTAAACCCAGAGGTATTCTACTTCCGAACTATAACCCCAACCCTTCTTTTATTCTTTATTTTTGTTTTGAAACAAAATCTCACTAAGTTGCTGAGAGTCTTCCTAAATTATTGAGACTATCCTCAAACCTGCAATCCTTGTCTCAGCCTCCCAAGCACTGGGATTATGAGTGTGCACCACCACCTTAAACATGATTTTTATGGCTTGGCAGAGACACAGACTAGGCCTTCATTAGATGGAGATAAACCTGACCCTTGGTCAAAGGAGCCCGGTTTTGAAATGGTCATTGTGGACAGTCTCTTCCTGAGAAGCCAGTAATAGTTAATGACCTCTTTTAATTCCTATTTAAGATGAGATGACAGTGTCCAAATTCACATATATAGGAATAACTAAACTGGAATCAAAGACAAATAAGTCTTACTTCAAAGTCTAAACCATATTCTACTATCCATCAAGGGAGCATTTTATTCTTTCTCTATACCTAGGGAATTCTCAGAGATTATAGGGGAGGAGAACTGAGTATGGGGTTAAGAGGAAAGGATATAAACAATTTAACAGAATCGGTCTGAATTTCTCAATAGCTACCTTGTCTTACTCAAAATCTGCTTATGACATATAAAGATACTATGAGTATCTGACCCATGTTTTCATATCAGCTACATTGTAGGGTTCTTAATGTCTCCTTTTTTCACTTAACAAGCACCCCACCCTGTGATAGTCAATCTAGTTTGTCAACTTGACCTGATCATGACACACCCAAAATCATGTGACTTTGGGTGTGCAACAGCAGATTAAACAGAAAGCCTGCCCTGAATGTAGGCAGCAGGATTCTGATAGGTGCAGGACTTAGATAAAAGAGGGAGAAGCTGCATAGCGTGACGCACGACTCTTTCCAAAGAAAATGCATCTGCTCTCGCCTGAGATCGTTGGCCTCCAGCCCTTCAAACTGAAACTTCACCATCGTTTCTCTGAAGAGCTTCCTGATCTTCACATCTTGGACTGGGACTGAATTATTGGTTGCTCCGATCCTAAGACTCCAGCTCTTAGACTGCTCGACCAGCTACTGGTTCCTCTGACTCTCCACGTGCAGTCAGAACTTGGGACTACATTGCTTCAAACTGTAAGCCCATCTGATAAATTCCTTTTTCAAATATACTCATTCTGTGAATTCTGTTAATCTAGTGAACCCTGTCCAATACACACCCCATTTACAAATCATTCACAAGTCACCCTTCAAAGCTGGCATATGTTTAGGGCGATTAAGTAATTCTTGACAACTTAAATCTTTGCTTCTATTTTTCTAGTTTTAATTAATTGGCAAAACATTTAATTAAATGCCCTTTCAGTATTTGTTGACATAGTTATATGATTTTCTTCTCTCATCTATAAATATTATGAATAATACTATTAAATATTTCAATGCTGAGTAATATTGGAATTTCTGAAAAAACATGCTAATTATTCATGGGATAATCTTCCTTGCATACACTGTTGAGTTTTACTTTTTTTTTTTTTTTTGCGGTACCGGGGATTGAACCCAGGGGCGTTCTACCTCCGAGATACACCCCCAGCCCTATTTTTTATACTTTATTTTGAAACCGGTCTCACGAAGTTGCAGAGGGCCTCACTAAGTAGAGAGAGAGAGAGAGAGCTGAGGCTGGCCGCAAACCCGGATCCTCCGGTCTCTGCCTCCCAAAGTACTGGGATTACAAGCGCGCGCCACCACGCCTGGCGTTGAGTTTTACTTAATAGTATTTTTCATCCATATCTATATATGTTATTTGAACCAGGCATGGTGGTGCATGCCTGAAATCCCAGTACTTGGGAGGCTGAGACAGGAGGATTACAGGTTTGAGGATGGCCTCAACAAGTAGTGAATGTCTCATCAACCTAGTAAGACCCTGTTTCAAAATAAAAATAAAAAATAAGAGGGCTGGGGTATAGCTAGGAGGTAGAATGCCCCTGTACCATACACACAAAAATATAAGTGTTATTTATAATTTTCTTGGTGCCAACATTGTGAAGTTTTGTTATAAGACTGTTGTGCAAGACAATCAGAACACAGCACTAGTGCTATGTGGTGCAGCTACAACATGGGGTTAATTGGGAGGAAATTAACAAGTAGAGGAAAAAAATATACATAAAATCTTTTGATATCTCATTCCCCCACAGTTGATGGTAGAAGGCATGCCCTATGGCCACTGTTGCTTTGGATATGGGTCTTGTCCCATTATGTTGAACATAATTATAGGGATGGAGGGGCTCTGTTGAACATGGAAACTCCTTGTTCTGCAAAGTGACCTTGTTAAGGGAGATGGGAATGGGCCTTCAGAGCTCACAGGATTTATTATTAAAAGGGGAATTCAATGATTTCTTTTAATGCCCCAACTGAAAGATTCTGTTCTATTTCTGGTTTTAAAAAACACTTTTGGTTTGAGTCTTCCCTTGTTAGTTTAAAAAATTAATTAATTAATTAATTAATTAATTTTTATCCTTTGTTCTATAGTGCTGAAAAAACACATCCAGATGGTAAAAGATCTAAATGTAAAAAATGAAATGTTATAATTTGGGAATAAAAGTCTTCCTAAATATGACACAAAACCCAAAAGCCATAAAAGAAAAGAATGATAAACTAAAATATACTACAATGAAAAAGTTACATTAAAGAACTTCCTTAGCCAGGTGTGGAGGCGCATGCCTGTAATCCCAGTTCTTTGGAGGCCGAGACAGGAGGATCTCAGGTTCAAGACCAACCTCAGCAACTTAGACCCTGTTTCAGAATAAAAAATAAAAAGGGCTGGAGGTGTGGCTCTTAGGTAGAATGTCCCTGGGTTCAATCCCCAATACCACACAAATAAATAAAAAACTTCCTCAATTAAAATCCAAAAACAAATAAAAAAATTTGTAGCTAATTTAGTAAGATATTAACTTCTATAATTCATACAAATAAATTGGGAAAAAGATTTTTTAAAACCCCACTGAAACAAAATAGGTGAAAATATGAATAGATGGATTTAAAAAAAGAACATATAAATGGCTTTTAAATACAAAAAAGGTAGTTACACTTACTTATAACAAGAGTAATACAAATTAGAGTCATTCCAAGATTATATTTTCACATGTAAAGTGGCAAAGACGTTTAAAAAATGATAATGTAGTCCCAGCATTGCTGGTGGGAATATAAAGAGTTACTATCCATCATCTGTGAACAGTGCTTTGGCACTAGCTATCAAAATTACAAAAGCCCATAGCATACCCTTCAATCAAGGATTTCATATACAAGGATTTACCCTATGAGTATTCTGGTGTATATGGAAGATTTTATGTACTCAGTCATTTCTTCATTGTTTGTGATAGAAAAAAGCTGAAAACACCCTTACAGGGGAATTGTTTGAGTAAACTCTGGTGTATCAGTTTGGGATAAATTCCATCAATAGCCCCATTTCTTCAGACTTTCTTTAACACAAGCCCTTTGCCATGTCACTTTGAAATGCTCACCCCCCTTTGAGTGGGTTATAATTCCCTGCTCCCTGGCTTTTGTGTGTGAGTTGCTTTGGTTTATAGTATGTTCACATGTGATACCAGCAGTATCTTAACTTGCATGGATTAGGCTTGCTTGCTCTTGTGCTTAAACTGTTTCCATGAGAATAGCATGCTTCTTGTCTTGGGCGGAGGTAAGAGCCCATTTACAGCAGAACTGTCTTCAAGTAAGGTGCTATAGTCAAACCCAGACTAGAATAGAGCCCATCAATCAATTTTCAGAAGGATGAGCAAGCCCAGATTCTCAGAGTTTGCCAACCAAGTTCAAACCAGATCATCCAATACTCAGCCAAACTAGAGATGCATGAGCTCTACCTTCAGATATCTGTTGTTTTAAGCCACTGAGTTTTGACATGGTTTGGTGCACAGAAATAGATAGCTAATACAATGTCCAATGGTTACCATCTATCCATGAGAGTTTTTCATTGTACTAATAAAGAATAATCTCAGAATTATTGTTAAATTAAGCAAAGTGGAGAACAATATGTAGTGTTCAACTATTTGTGAAAATGAATTTGCATACATGTACATATGATATAACTGGAAGGACACACACACACACACACACACACAACCCTGATAAAAGTGACTGAAGGACAGGAGTGGATGAAACTTTTTGCTGCATACCCTCTGTCTCTTTAATTTATTTATTTTTGAGACCAGGTCTTGCTCTTTTGCCTGGGTTAGCCCTGAATCTTGGACTCAAGGGATTCTCTTGCCTCAGCCTCCTGAGTACCTGGGAGTACCTATAAGCACACAATCTCACCTGGCTCCCTTTCTGTCACTTTTAAATTTTCAACTGTTTAAATGCATTATATAATTTTTTAAAAGTTAAATTATTTTTGAAATCTCAGGCTATAGATAGGGCTCCAGTTTGTTCTGGTGTCTAATAGAGCAGGGAAAAAACTGAATCAGTTAGATTTTCTCCTTTTACAAGTACCATTTTTTTTGTTATTGTTGTTGCTTGGGTGATTGTAGGATACCTTTCTTTACCCTGAAACAGAGTTTAACCATTTTTGTAGAACTCTTAATTTATTGTTTATTGTGGTAGCTAAAAATATATGTAAAGAACTCTTTAAATTCAACTGAAAAAAAAACAGCCCAATTTAAAAATGGGCAAATGAATTGGCCAGGCATTTCATGAAAGAAGATATACAGGTGGCAAATAAGCACATTAGAAGGTAATCAAATAATATTAATCAATTAAAAGCAAAATGTAGTATCATTACATGCCTTGTAGAATATCTAAAATTTAAAAGTCTAGCCATATAAAGTGTTGAGATGACATAGAACAACTATAACTCTTATTTGCTGCTGGTGGTAAAGTAAAATGGTTCAACCACTTTGGAAACCAGTTTGGTAATTTCTGAACAAGTTAAAAATAAATCTACCAAAAGATGCTTCCATTCTATCTCATGGTATTTATCCAAGAGAAATGAAAGCATATGTCCATACAAAATCTCAAATGTAAATTTTTATCACAGTCTTTTTTGTGATAACTGCAAACTGGAATAGTCCAATATTCATCAAGAGCTAAAGGATAAATGAAATGTCCTGTATCCATACTGTGGAATACTACTCAGCAAAAATAAATAAATAAATAAATAAATAAATAAATAAATAAATAATAAACAAATGGGAATGAATTTTTGATACTTGTAACAACATTCAGGAATCTCAATTTAATTATACTAAGTGAAAGAAGCCAGATAAAAAATCATATAATGTATGATTCTGTTTACATGAAATTCTAGAAAAATCAAACTATAGTGACAGAAATAAAATTAATGGTTGTCTGGTACGGTAGAGGTGACATCTGATTAGAAAGATTACAAAAGGGTATGAGGAAACTTTTGAGGGTGATGAATATATTCATTTTTTATTGTTATAAAGGTTTCAGGAGTATTTACATAAGTCAAAGCTTACCAAATTGTACATTTTAATTATATGCAAAAATGGAAAAAACCCAAATGATAGCATTTTTAAGGTTAGTAGGTACACAGTTTTTTATGACATTCTCTATTTGAGTATGTGTTTGCAATGTTGAATGGCAGAATACTTTAATTCAATTAAGAAAAGACAGCTAGATTTCCATACTTGAGTCAATTGAGTCCATAGACTAATGGAAACAATAAGTTCCATGAAAATTGGCTGGTTGTCTGTTTTATTCATCCTTGTATTCTCAGTTCTCAGAATAGTGTCTGGAAACATCATACACTTCACAAACATTTATTTAACAAATAATGAATAAACTCAGTTTATCCGCAGCTACTGTTTTTATTTTTGTTGATGGTGGGATTGAATCCAGGCTTGCAAGCATGCCGGGCAAGCGTTTCTACCTCTGAGCCACATCCCCAGTCCTCTTCTTATTTTAAAGAAGATTATAGTTCCTTACCATGATGCTTGGAAGTTATGGAACAATTTTAGAGTGGCAGCCCATACTAAGGAGGGTGGTTGTAGACATGATTAGAAACCGTTAAGTGTCTTTATTCTATAGCTATGTAGGCATTGTATTCAGGCAGACAGCTTCAACAAAGCTCTATTGTTTACATGTGGAGTCCTGTCTGATTATTGAACACTGATTGGTCAGTGTCTGTGCCATACTGGTTTAAACTGTTTTAAAAATCACTCCTTTGTAAATTCACCACATTAATATTTCTTGGGTTAAAATACCTCCTAATGTCATATATTCTTCCAGAAAGCCTTATTCAACTTCAGTATAGGAATCCTCTGGCATGTGCTCTGCACCCAGCCTTATTCTACCATCACCCACTCTATTCAGTCATATGATTTGACACTGGCTTGATTTTTTTCTCCCTAGTTAAACTCTCCTTAACTTTTCTCTCTTTTTTCCACTGCCAGTTTAATATAATAAATTTCTATTCCAAAATACATAAGATCTTTTGGTACTTTCTTCCTTGGCCTTTATATGGAGAATCTAAACTAAACCTGATAAGTACTTATATTGGATTTAAACATTTCAAGCAGTGCTAGTGACCATCTCATTGACCTATGTATTTTAGATTAGAGAAGCCAAGATCATGTACCCAAACTTGGCCTATTATATCTGCTAAGCCTTGCCATGGATACACAATAGATTGCTGTCCATGTGCCAGGAATAGAAATATTTTTAAGGGAATTGCTGGCTTTGGAGGTAGTTCTGTTTGGAAGGCAAAGTGAGTACTATTTTTTAAAAAATCACATTAATGAACATTTATTGAATTACATTAAATTTAATTGAAATTAATTGAATTTGGAAGCTAAGAGTTGTAAGAGCTCCTATTTCTTGGTTGAACTCCAGTTTTGGTTAGAACCCATCTTGGGCAAGAACAAGAGAAATAGATAATCTTCAGTCATCTTTAACATTGAATTTATATTAAAAATGGATATTAGGTAACATTGTTGATTTAAGCATTTAACCATAAGACTCTTTTTTTTTTTTTGAGGTACCGGGGATTGAACCCAGGGGTGTTTTACCTCTGAGCTACACCCCTGGCCCTATTTTTTATACTTTATTTTGAAACCAGGTCTCACGAAGTTGCGGAGGGCCTCACTAAGTAGCTGAGGCTGGCCGCAAACCTGGATCCTCTGGTCTCTGCCTCCCAAGTACTGGGATTACAAGCATGCGCTACCACGCCCGGCTAATAAGATTACTTTTAAAAGACAATAATTCCAACTAAATAAGACAGGTTCTTCAAGTAGGTTCTTTAAAGTTCATTGTTCTAGCATTTCTCTAGTTATTTTTCAACCTCCTCACAATCAAACCTGATTCTTCAATCTCAAATTATTAGAATTTTTCTTGTACATCATTTCAAATAGAGAAGTTATCTGTGGTATTACAATTTTTGATTTATTGATCCTAACTCTTAAAGGTCTATATAGTTTTTTTTGAATTTTTTTAAAACCAATGTTCTCTTTTAAAAACAAATATTGTATAAGCCGGGCGTGGTGGTGCACGCTTGTAATCCTAGTACTTGGGAGGCGGAGACCGGAGGATCCAGGTTCACAGCCAGCCTCAGCTACTTAGTGAGGCCCTCTGCAACTTCGTGAGACCTGGTTTCAAAATAAAGTATAAAAAATAGGGCTGGGGGTGTAGCTCGGAGGTAGAATGCCCCTGGGTTCCATCCCTGGTACTGCAAAAAAAAAAATATTGTATAAAGTCGCCTTTATTACATAAAATGTAACTTCACACAAAATTTTAAAAATATATGCTATATTTACTAGAATATTAAAGAAGAAATAAAAGGACAGCAATTACATATTAAATAATATGTGACATGACATAGAAATATTTGAGAATAAGTACATTAGGAAACCTAAGGAAATAGTGATATACTTCCATCTACTTATTAAAAAACTAGGATTTAATACCAGAGTGTGGTGGTGCGCACTTGTAATCCCAGTACTTGGGAGGCTAAAACCCGAGGATTCGGGTTCACAGCCAGCTTCAGCTACTTGGTGAGGCCCTCTGCAACTTAGCGAGACCCTGTTTCAAAATAAAGAATAAAAAAAAAAAATAGGGCTGGGTGTGTAGCCCGGAGGTAGAATGCCCCTGGGTTCAATCCCCAGTACCGGGAAAAAAAAAAAAACCCACTAGGATTTAGAGATGTTAGACCAATATTCAACTAAATATTGAGAATAGATTTTAAAAATATTAGACATTTTGAAACAGAACCACTGCCAATGCAACCACTACAAATGTAAACTGATCTAAGTGGGCCATATTGGTGATTCAAAGAGAACCAGTGCCATGACTGTTGGAGATAAAGTTTTGGTAAACTTTTAACAAAACAATATATTATTCCATTAATGAACAACATAGCCATATTTATGGAAAATTATTTGGAGTTTAAATGTAAAACAGAGTTATTTTTAGGCTGAAATTTCAGGGTTTCATCTACGAGAACACCTAGATGGATAATTGAAAGTCATGTGGGATACACAACAATTCTTCATTGTATGGAATTGCTCTTCTAATTACAGGATGTCTAGTATCCCTGGCCTCTACCCACTAAATGCCAGAGCTCTCCTCAATTACTGTTGACCAGAAAATGCCTATGAGGGGCAGTGCCACCTGTTGGGAATCAGTGGTCTACATAAGCTGCTCCTGCCTTACAAATTTTGGTTTGGCTCATCCTCTCTCACTTGGACCTCCCAACTTTTCTTATTCTCAGTCTTCCTTCTCTGTAATTCAATTCACATGTGATCATTCATTCCCCTGATGAAAACCTTAATTGGCTCCTCAGCACTACAGGGTACATCAAGGTTTTTTAGATTGAAGGTCAGTCATCTGATCTCACCATATTGCAAATCTGACCTGCACTGCTCCTTACTATTATGCTGCACTCTTCTCCATGTAGTATCTAGAGCTGAAAAAAATTCTGTGAAACCTTCTCCCCACTCCGTCCTGACCTCTGCACCAATGATGTGTTTTATAACTTAGTTTGTTCTCCCATTAGACTGTGAGTTATCTGAAGGCAAGGATTTTTAATCTCATCTAATGTATCAAATAGGTGGAAGGCATATGGTAAGGTCTTTAAAGAGCATCTATTTATTAACTTTTGGGGGCGCTGGGGATGGAATCTAAGACCTCGTGCATGCTTCGCAAGTGCTCTACTACTGGGCTATACTCCCAGCCCTTTTTTACTTTTTAATTTTGAGACAGGGTCTTACTAAATTGCCCAGGCTGGACTTGAACTTACGATCCTCTTGCCTTAGCCTTCTGAATAGTTGGGATTCCACATCCAACTAAAAAGCAGTTATGGAATTAAAGTTAAGTGATAAAGTGAGCTATTTGGAGGCTCAGCATATTATTATATGATTGTTTTCATTAGCCTTTCAATATTTTCTCATCCTTGAAAAATTACATATTTCCAGCTAGTTTATTCTTTCCAGTCTTTCACAGCCCTTTAGTTTGTTTTCTTTAATATTTAATCTCAAATGAATTTTGAAACATATTTATTATATTTTTCTTCATATTATTAGCTCCAAACCTCCTTATACTGAGATATGTTCTTTTGACCCATTCCCTAGTTTATATTTTATTTAATTTAGGCTATATATGTCAGAAAAGAAGACCATTTTTTAAAAGTGACTCGAAATAGTCTTATGAGAAATTATTTTTCCATATGTATATAATTTTTTTTATGTAAGAGTGACTTTCAAATTGGTCATTTTCGTTTAAGTGTTGGTTCATGGTTTTATAACATATATGCTTGGTGTTCAACAACATTTGACTTCATTTTACATATTATCTAGATTTGAGACTGTCCATCTTTTCCAACTCCTTTGCTAATTTAACACAAGGATCAAAATTAATTATTTAGTCTTAAAGAATCTTGTTAGTAGTACATTCTGGACTTCATAGTTTCATTTTGCTAGTTACCATAAGAGTAACCATAACTACTCCTTTTTAAAAAAATATCTACCTTAGCCAGGAGTGGTGGCGCACGCTTGTAATCCCAGTATTTGGGAGGCTGAGACAGGAGGATCCGAGGTTCAAGGACAACCTCAGCAACTTAGTGAGGCTCTCTGCAACTTAGTGAGACCCTGTTTCAAAATAAAAAATAAAATAGGGCTGGGGGTGTAGCTTGGAAGTAGAACACCCCTGGGTTCAATCCCCAGTACCACAAAAGAACAGAGTAAAAAAAATCTACCTTATTTTTGCCTTCCCAAAATTTAGCAGCAATATTTCAACAATTTGCTAATGAGTTTTCTTTGGGTCATTAGAAGAAAAATGATTTCTGTAGAAACAATCTTCTAAATAAATGATAGTGTAGCTGGGTGTGTTGGTGCATGCTTGTAATCCCAGTACTTGGGAGGCCGAGACAGGAGGATCACAGGTTCTCGGCCAGCCTCAGCTACTTAGTGAGGCCCTCCGCAACTTAGTGAGATCCTGTTTCAAAATAAAGAATAAAAAATAGGGCTGGGGGTGTAGCTTGGAGGTAGAATGACCCTGGCTTCAATCCCCAGTACCAAAAAAAAAAAAAAGACAATGATAGTGTAGAGACATTTTTTCCTAGAGGCTACAAAGTGACCCACTAAAATAGATAGAGTAAATGGTTCTTCTTTGTTGGGACATTTAGATTTTTCCTTTATTTTATTTTGGAATGGAAGAATAAATGGGGAAAAATGTGCTCTGAAATCCTTTGTCCTGCTTTAGAGCATGTAAATAGCATTATGCACAAAAAAATTTCAAGCTGTCAGAAGTAAAGAAAATATGATAATTTAGGATAATTAAATTCTTAAGACAATCAAAATAGAACTTATCCTAGTAGTCTTTTCTTGCTTGAAGGAAACGTCTTTAAAAAGTAGCTACTGATCTAAATGTCTTTCAATAGGGCTGTTAAAAAATTGTAGTGTAACAATCCACAATATAGAATATTTTTAGTCTCAAAGAAGAAAGCATACCTAGATGGAAGGGCATAAAATATATGTGGTTGTTTTTTAAAAAGAAAGATTTGACTAATACATATACTATGATTCCATTCATATAAAAATAACAAAAATAGAAGCAAAAGATATACAAAGAGAAATAGGACTGGAAATACATATCCCAAATGGAACTCTACACTACAGCTTAGTATTCTGTGTTTTTAGTGTTTGTGTATTTTCTGTGCAAGATCAAATACAGGATGCCAAATTAAATTTGATTTTGAACTATAAACAGGGTTTTTTTTAGTGAAAGTGTATTCCAAATATCACATATAATATACTAAAATATTATTTATTGTTATATGAAATTCAAGTTTAACTGCATGTTCTATAATTGTATTTGCTAAATCTGGAAACTCTAAGGAGACCTTTATTCATCTTTATATTCTATCACTAACAGTTGCAGAGATAAAATAGGTCACTATAGATGGCAGGAAGGAGAGTAATTAATGAGAGAACAACAATAATAAGGTGGTTTTGCTAAATGTGTTATATATTATCTCAATTCTCATGGAAATACCTTAAAGTTTTATTAGTAGTCCTATTTTTTGTTTATTTTGGAGTTTTTTTTTTTTGCAGTCCTGGGGAATGAATCCAGGGACATTCTACCTTTGAGCTACACCCCCAGCCCTATTTTTATTATTTATTTATTATTATTATTTTTTTTGCGGTACCGGGGATTGAACCCAGGGGCGTTCTACCTCCAAGCTACACCCCCGGCCCTATTTTTTATCCTTTATTTTGAAACCGGGTCTCACGAAGTTGCGGAGGCCTCAAACCCGGATCCTCCTATCTCAGCCTCCTAAGTATTGGGGTTACAAGCATGCGCCACCACACCTGGCTTAAGGAGTTTAGTTTAAAACATATTTTTTTTTTTTGGTTATGTTTCAGGGCCTCAAACTTGAGATTTTTCTGCCTCAGCCTCCCAATTAGCTGGGATTACAGGCACACACCACCACTCCTGGTTTAGTGATCCTATTTTAAAGATTAGGAAATACAAGTATGTAAACCAGAAGTGGTGGCACACGCCTGTAATCCCAGCTACTGGGGAGACTGGGGCAGGAGGATTGCAAGGTTGAGGCCAGCCTGGGCAATTTATCCAGGCTCTACAGATCTAGTTCAATGGTACAGCACTTGCCTAGCATCCGTGAGAACCTAGGTTTAATAAGTTTCTGGGTTCCTATTCACTAGCTATAATCATTGCCAGCTGCAGGAAGGGAGGGGGTGGTGCTGGTGAGGATAAGAAGTAAAAGAGAATCAGGGCTGAGGCTTTCTTTCTGCCTAACTGGAACAGAATAGGACTTTGCACAAGCCTCTCAATCTTGCCTACTGGTGGAAAGTGAGAGATACAGGAGGCAGGGAAATCTGGGGCTGGGGCTGGTTCCTACCTCCATCGCTCATTTGAACAAGTTATGTAATTTGTTTTTGTGCCAATTTTCTCATCTGTAAAACTGGAGTGAGAGGACCCACTCCACTGATATGAAGAGTAAATGAGATAATTTCTGTAAAGTGATCAGCACAGGACTTGGTAAGTAGAAGGCACTCAATTGAGGCTACTTTTTAGAAGCCCTAGTTTTTAATTTGTAAAACAAAACAAAACAACAACCACAAGACAATAATACTGGTATCTATCTTGCCTCTGAAGAGGCAACTTTGAGGATCAGATGAGAATATATATTATTTTCCTAAATTCTAAAGTGTGCCTCACCCTACTACCAGAGCAGCTGCTCTTTTGATGTAATCAGATTTAAGATCATGCCAGAGAATTACTTCAGGTTTTCTTCCCATAAGTAACTAATTTTACTTAAAAAGTTATCATACAGTAAGACTGACTTTTTGGTGTACAAAGTCCTGTGAGTTTTAACACATGTATAGATTTATGTAACATCACCATGATTGGGATAGGAACATGACTATAGCTTTTGAGATTCTCTTTGCAAACTGTTTCACATTTATGTTGCAAAACACTTTTAAAAGTAAGAGAAAGGGATTTAGATAAATATGCTGAAGATGAAAATTAATGAAACTGGCTTTTTGCACATATCTCTGCAGTCTTCAGCCTAAGCCGCTTTTGTCTAGCCTTTTTTTTTTTTTTTTTTTTTTTGCTGTTGTTTCTGCAGACTATCCCTTTCTATAAAAGTAATCAGGTATCCATCCAGAGTCGGGGCCTTCATACTAAAGATGTGTGTCACAGGAACAAACGTCAGCATTCCTTGTTTGATCCTTTTTATTATACCCAGATGTTAATTTCCCCAACCTGTCTTTCCTTTAATTGCCATTTTCTCTCTAAAATGAAGAAGTCTGGAATGACCAGCACATTCTTATGCTTTGGGGTGAATTATTTGATTTGGAGCAAAATAAATGTACAGTTTTTGAGAGAGGGATGACAGGGCTTTCAGGACCCCCAATATCCCCCTTATAACAGCTCCTTCCTGTAGTCACTCTATCAACCCCTTTGTCCAGGCTCCTCCTCTTGTCAGCAGGGTGCCCCCAGGCAGGGTCGATTTGGGACAAACTTTGTTCTCTCAGGTTAGCTTTCCAGATCGATCCTCTATTCCACCCCGAGAGTTCTCCTTACTTAAGTGACTTGTGCTGACACAACCCGCCACATCTGTGAGGGGGGCGGGTCCGCTTCCTGGGTGACTCACGTCGTTGCTATTTGCCTTTTGTTTCTAAGATGCTTTGGCTGCCTTTTTCTTCCCTCTGCTTTTAATTTTGGGAGGAGAAAACTAATGAATCAAGAATGAATCTCCTCTCCACTATTTTTTTTCTCTTCCTTAAAGTTGGTTCTCTCTCTTCTTCGCGAGTTTCATAAATACCGAAGACTTGCCGGGGCGGGACAGGTGGGAACGCATTAACTACACCTAAATCTGAAGTCGACAGCCTAAGGTACCACTTCTGGTGGGGAGACTTTCTGAAGCTCCCTTACACCCTGCTGGGCGTTTGCTGCTGCCGCTGCACATTTTCAGCTCAGATCCGCCGCCGCCGCCGCTGCTGCTGTCACGCCTTCATCCAGCTCCTCATTGCCAAAGGCGCCCTAAGCAGGGTGAATTCCACGAGATTCACCAGCGGTTTTGTTCCTGTCCGAGGTAAATGCTGTATGCAAAACGTGGAACCACCAAAGGATGCTTGGGAGGGGGAAGAGAAAGGGATTCCCTCACCTTTTCCAGCACGTTCCTCATTAATCTCCACCAGAAGGAGGCGCGCAGTCCGGATCCCCCCAGTCCCTCTTGTTAAATGCCCTACCTAGGGCTGCCGCGGTGGGCTGCGGGGCAGAATTCCCTGCGGCCGGCCAGCCCTCCCCCGCCCCCGGGGTTGGTTTTTCCCGGCGGTGGAGGCTGGGCCAGGGGCTGGGTGTGTGGAGAGTCGGTGCCCGCGGCGCAGAGCCTGGGAGTCGCCGGGACTCGGGTGGACTCGGAGTTGGCCGCGGAGGTGAGCCATGGAGAGTGAGCGGCGGGGCGCGAACCCGGAGGTGGCGCGGGCCCCTGCCCATCCTCCGCGGGAGAGTCGCGTAGGTCTTTGTGGGCACCCAGCCCCGGTCCCACCGCCGCTTTGTTCTTGGACTCCCTCCTCCGCTCTGGGGAGGACTTGAGCCCCTCTGGGATCGGGCGGCTGGCGGGCGCGGACTGGGAGGCGACCTACTAATCCGGGGAGATTCAGAAAGACATCAAAAGACTCCGGTAACCCGAAACTTCCCTCTCCTCCAACCTGGGCCGGGGAGAGGTCCAGGCGGGGGCGGGACCCCGGAAGGCAGGTGGTCCGCGGAGGCGGCGGGAGGAGAGGACTGAAGACTGCGAAGTTTGCTCGGGAAGGCGCAGGGGATTAAGCGCGAAGTTAGAGGCGGGAGACGCGCGGTCGGGAGCGGAGGAGGGCGGGAGGGCGGCGGGAGGGTATATATAGTGCGGGCCGGGGAGAGGGAAGACTTGGCGCCCGCGTCTTGCAGGCGAGCCCCTCTCCCGGCGAGGGTGTGCGGCGGGCTGGGGGCGGCGAGGCCCGCGCGCGTCCGGAGACGGGTCTCGGGGACCCAGCGGCGGCAGCTCGGCTCGGAGGCCGGTGCTGCGCTCGGGGCCGCGGCCGCCGCTCACGCGTCTCTCCGCTTGTCCCAGGTCGCGCCGAGGATCCGAGAAGCGCCAACAAAAGAGGCGAGGAGGCGCCCCGGGGCGGCGAAGGCGCCGGAGGAGGAGCGCGGAGACCTGCGTCCGGCCGGCCGTGCGTACTCTGGAGGGAAGGGCGGGGAGCCGGCCTCGGGAGGGGACGCCGGCGGCCGGGGGCAGCCAGGTTCCGGCCGCGGGGTCCCTCCCCCGCTCCGGCGACTGGAAAGTTTTCCGCAGACGCTTCCGGCCGGCCCGCGCCCTGCGCCCCGCCTCCCGAGCCCGGGGAGCGGGCGCCGTCCCAGCCCCGCGCGGGGACTCGCGGCCGCGATGCCGGGGGGCTGCTCCCGGGGCCCCGCCGCCGGGGACGGGCGGCTGCGCCTGGCGCGCCTGGCGCTGGTCCTCCTGGGCTGGGTCTCCCCGGCCTCTCCCACCTCCTCGGCGTCCTTCCCGGCCTCGGCGGGGTCCGCCCAGCCTCCGCTGTCGGGCCAATGTCCCCCGCCCTGCGAGTGCTCCGAGGCGGCGCGCACCGTCAAGTGCGTGAACCGCAACCTGACCGAGGTGCCCGCGGACCTGCCCCACTACGTGCGCACCCTCTTCCTCACCGGCAACCAGCTGGCTGAGCTCCCCGCGGGCGCCTTCGCGCGCCGGCCGCCGCTGGCCGAGCTGGCCGCGCTCAACCTCAGCGGCAGCCACCTGGCCAAGGTGCGGGCCGGCGCCTTCGAGCACCTGCCCAGCCTCCGCCAGCTCGACCTCAGCCACAATCCGCTGGCCGACCTCAGCCCCTTCGCCTTCTCGGGCATCAACGCCAGCGCCTCCGCTCCCAGCCCCCTGGCGGAACTGAGCCTGAACCACATCGTGCCCCCTGCGGACCCCGAGCAGCACCGACAGAACCGAAGCTTCGAGGGGATGGTGGCCGCGGCCCTGCGGGCGGGCCACGCGCTGCGCGGGCTCAGTCACCTGGAGCTGGCCAGCAACCACTTCCTCTACTTGCCCCGGGACCTCCTGGCCCAGCTGCCCAGCCTCAGGCACCTGGACCTGCGTAACAACTCGCTGGTGAGCCTGACATATGTGTCCTTCCGCAACCTGACACACCTAGAAACACTCCACCTGGAGGACAATGCCCTCAAGGTCCTTCACAATGGCACCCTGGCGGAGTTGCAAGGACTGGCCCACCTCAGGGTGTTCCTGGACAACAATCCCTGGGTCTGCGACTGCCACATGGTGGACATGGTGGCCTGGCTCAAGGAGACAGAGGTAGTGCAGGGCAAAGCCAGGCTCACCTGTGCATTCCCGGAGAAAATGAGGAATCGGGTCCTCTTGGAACTCAACACCTCAGACCTGGACTGTGACCCTATCCTCCCCCAATCCCTGCAGACTTCTTATGTCTTCCTGGGTATTGTTTTAGCCCTAATAGGCGCGATTTTCCTCCTCGTTTTGTATTTGAACCGTAAGGGGATAAAAAAGTGGATGCATAACATCAGAGATGCCTGCAGGGATCACATGGAAGGGTATCATTACAGATATGAAATCAATGCGGATCCCAGATTAACAAACCTCAGTTCTAATTCGGATGTCTGAGAAACTAGAGGACAGGAAAGAAAAAAAAAAAGACAATTCTGCATGAGGTGTAGACTTAAGCTTTCTTGTATTCTAGGCTTGCTCTTCTTCCACCCTCCACTGTAGACACCACTGACTTGGACTGAAAGCAGTGAAGGGATTCCCTTCCTTGTTATGTAAAGTTTCTTGGTGTGTTCTGTGAATGTAAGATGATGAACAATTGTGCATAGCGCTTTACCCTCTTCCTTTTCTTGGAACTCCTCAACACGTGTGGAGGGATTTTTCAAGTTTCAGCATGAATATGGACTCCTTGCTGTCTGTCTCTCCTTAGTACAGTTCAAGGTGTAGCAAGTGTACTTGCACAAATAGCACTCAACAGAAGCTGCCTCAACTATTTTTTTGAGAAAATACTTTATCCATAAATACCAGTTTTATTCTCATGTACCTAAATTGTGGAGAAAATAATTGCATCCCATAAACTGCCTGCAGACCTTAGCAAGCTCTTAAAGATAACTCCATAGTGCACAGGAGCACCTGCATCCAAGAGCATGCTTAAATTTTACTGTTCTGCATATTAAAAAAATAACTTGCAACTTCAGATAACTTCTTTGACAAAGTAAATTTTTTTGATTGCAGTTTATATGAAACTACTGAAGTTTTTTTTTATAAACTGCATCGATATCCAACAGACTGAATTGTTAAAAAATCAATAAAGATTCTTAAAAGAATTACAGTGTGTTCAAGTTTGGTATTTGATAAAAGGATTCAGGGCAATAATGCTGAATGGTCTTGCTTCAGATGATAGTTAAGTTATTAGTTAGCAAGCTGAGAGTCAAATTGGAGTCATATAAATAGGCTTTGGAGATAGTTTTGAAGTGGTGGATTCATTCAGGATTTAAATAGATATTTGAGTAATTATGTAACTCGATTTCTCATGGTCCCAAAGTTAATGAGACAATTTTGTAAGAGCATTATGAAATTGGTGAGAATGAAGAGTTCTGTATGATAAACAGTTCTCAGTTTGGGTCTTTTTCTGGACCGATGAGGTTGTTAGGACAGAACGATATTATTTACTTAGTAAAACTGAATGAAATTTTTCTGTGGATTTTTAGAGCAGCATGTGAAACAAATATAATACAAGTAAAGTTTTGAACATGCAGGATCTTTAACACATAGAATATTCTGAAATAAAATATTTTAAAGCATATATTTAAGAAAATTTCCTGAACTCATAAGGCAAATTGGAACTTAGATTTTCTTGGGAGTATTTTTTAAAGTACCTAAATTGGAACATATGTGGTTGGTAGTTTATCAGAGACCCAGCTAATATGTTTGTAAAAATTGCCATGATTCAACTTAATCTTGAGGAAATAACCAGAGATAAATGTCTGTATCTGTAAACAAGTATCTCAGCTAATAACAGGTTCTTATGCTTAGTTCAGTATTTAAGAGTTTGAGGATATTTTTATTTTAGCTAAGCTCTATGTAGGTACATATGCCTTCACCAGTAATAAATCATACTTAAGTGTAAATAAAAGCAGTTCTTAATCTATTGATAACATCGATAATAGTTTTTTGTTGTTGTTTTAGTTTCTCATCAGCCATTTAAACTGAAAAGTAAATTTCAGTAATCTCCAAGCCATTATACCAAGTGACCTAAATTTAGCCTTTATCTCTACTTTAAAATAATGGGAAAATTTGCATCAATAAGTTTTAGAGCCTGTTTTCTCTTTAAATTAGTTATGTTCTACAATGCTTTATGTTTGAAATAAAATTTACATTTTAAAAATAAAATAGAGTTAGATGGCACCTTAGAGTCTAGAAATCTTTGCTGATTCCTTCTTTTAATTAAATTCAGAAGTTTTAAAAATATGCATAAGAATACGTGAATCGATTTCTTGTTTTGATTAGATTATACAGTAGAGTCAGAATATGACATTTTAATACCTTAAGTTTCATAAAGCTCACTTTATGAAATTTTACAGTATTCATTATTTATGGGTTATATTTCAGATCCTATAATTACCTGAGAAAAGGCTAAATGTATGATTTTTAATATTCCATAATTCCATTAAACATTTTAAGTGTTCATCAGGGATTCATAAGTTGGCTGGCTGGCTGCCATTATTTCCTAAGAACAATGTGGATACTACCCTGCCAAAGATGGCAAAAACATCTAATAAATAATAGCACACTATCATAGCAAAAAGCTGCTGATTGACTTTAGTTGGTAGGTCTGCTGATATTGTAGACAACAAATATTATACTGATAGAGCCTGTATTCAGAAGGATAGTTCCCTTATCACATGGTAATCTTAAAAATGGAGCTTATCTACGGTTGAGGAAAGCAGTAGCTCATTATTCTCCTCATCAACCCCCTGAAGCAGTGATGAGTCTGATCAAGGGAAGCTGTGTTTTCTCCTGTTAGGTGGGTGGCTTTTTAAAAGTTGTGATTTCTTCTTTTTCATTTTCCTTTGTAAGAACTTCCCAGTTTGCCATGGCTTTGTTTTCTATCACTCCTGACTATTCTCTAAAATATGGCAATAAAAAATTCTTAAGGTAAAAAATGTTGTTTGACAACTAATTGATACTTGTGCAGTCATGATACTCTTAAGTCTATAAATCCACAAGACATTCTAAGTTCCTTGGAAGATAGGTGTTATATAAATCCAGTAAGTATAAGAGACTATAAGGAAACATGAAATAAAAACAAAAGCATTGTGACTTTATTTTACCATGCACCAATAAAAGTATACTAAAACTAAAATAAATAAAACAAGTATGCTTGTTCTAAACAGCTTTTTCCTTTTCTTTTTTTACCATCATGTATTAATTTTCCTGGAAACGTACAAGTAATCTATTTTTTAAAATTTATTTTGTTTACTATTATACTTTTACTGAGCTTAAGTGTTCATCAGAAAACATCATTTATCCAAGTTTAATTTAAAGAAAAAATATCATAAAATTCTTTAAAAAGCTATTACTGTATCTAATAAATTTGTATGTAAAGTAGCAGATTTTAGGATAATACAGCTATTTGACCCTGAATTGTGTCTCCCCTTCCATTGTAACCATCACTTTGCAGCATTAGTTTTTGTAATATCAGCTTTGCTGTCACGAGTGGGATTCATTGGTGACCTATGGGGCAAATTTGTATAGCAGCTGAAAGATTTTTCTTACAAAATAGGGAGACTTTGAAGCACATTTGATGGATTTTTTTTTTCTTAAGGAAAAAGAGCTACACATTTGCAGGGGTGAAAGGGAAGGCTGGGTTGGAATAAGTGAGCAAATTACAATTAGTAAATTATTTTGAAATATCTTGATTGACAATGAATGTGGATTATGCTCATCTCAATATTTATTTAGAAATAACATATCTTAGTTTTCTGTCATTTTTAATTAAAGTGGCTGTGAAAAAGAAGATCCAAATGCAACTGTGGTTGTTTCCTTAGGAATTGTTTTACTGTCCCTTTTGGCCTGATGTTCCAATGTGGGGCTTACCTTCTTGAAGATATTAGAGGCTTTGTAACTCTCGTTTGCAAGAGTTCATCTCTCATACCATTTCTGCTTCCTATATTAATTTCTCTCCAAAGGCTACACTAAAAGAGACACGATGAGGATTTGCAAGGTTAAAAAAAATTTGGCACATGCTTTCTTCCTGCTCCAAATTCCATTCAGTCATCCAGCCTTTAGAGCAGCACCATAAAGTGAAGACAGACATTTATTAGATGACATTTGGGTTTCACTTTTACACTTGTGCAAGGATTTTTAAAAGTGAAGGAGAGGAAAGGAAGAAATTAAATTTCTAGGTAACATAAAAATGCCTTGATAATGTCTTAAAATCAGCAATGCACAGTGCTACACTAGAAATAATTAGTTTAAAAAAATATATTTTGTGCTGTCCATGTGATCATGTCTCCTTTCAGATGGGAAAGAAACCAACATCTTCAGGATGTTTTGTACAGTTATCTTTTCATTCTAACCCTAATAGAGACTTCTGATTCAAAAAGGCAGATTTTAAACCTTTTATGTTTTGTCTTAGGGCATGTTAGCAGCATTATCTTAGCCATGGGTTAAAAAATCTAGATTTAAAAAATATTAAATGTATGTTAATATATTTACAAGACAATGAATTCTTATTACTTCAAAATCAGAAGGACTCTAAGACATGTCAAGCCCAGTTTCCCATCTAAACGAGAAACTGATAATTATGACTTATTATGTTATATAATGACAGCCAGGATGAGATTCCAGAATTCTAGACTCCCCTTCTAGCGCTGTTTGCCTGTAACGATGGCATTACTAATTACCTACCTCAAGGCCTTTGAAATTCCCATGTCTAATTTTTTAAAAAAGCAATTTCTATGTTGAATTTATTTGTTTTATTATTTTTGCCTTGAGTGAAGGTTTTGGTTTGCTTCAGATTGTTAAAAGTTTTACAGTTTTGGACCCCTGAACATATTTAAGTGTTTTGAAATAATGTTTTCCTGAAAATCTTACTACTATAAAGCCCCTCTGAGTCTATGACAGGGTAGGAAATATTTTGGAAAGGTGGTGGTGACATTTCTTTCGAAAAGAAAAAGAAAATCTCTGGAATGCTGTACTAGCTTATGTAATTCTCTCTTGAAGATGAGTTAACTCTGTTGGTGAGAAAATGAACCAAATGGGATCAAGTTCATGGCCACGAAGTTAATCACCAGGTGAGACAGTCAGTTTTGCATACTGTGGTCTGCTCTCCCAGCCCACACCCACTCCAGGTGCATGCGACCAGCCTCCAAGGGCCTGGACCAAACAGGGAAGCTAAATCAATGCAAATCCATTATCACCCTGGAAAATCAGCAGACTGACCCGCCAAATCCTGCCAACTCCGCCCCTGATGTGCCAGTTTACTGTCTTAACACATGCAGGACTACACGTGGCAATGTCAAGTCACCTCACATTTTAGTATATATGCCACAGATTACAAAAGGTTTGACATGTGAATTTTGAGAGGAATCTTTCATGGGTACCCTTTAATGTATCCCAAAGGAAATTAGGTTTACTTTATTATTTAAAATGAAAATATGATTTAAGATTGAATACTATGATCACTACGTCACAAACTTATATGTAAATGCTTATAAAAAGAAATGCTTTTTATGTTTACCTGATATTTTATGAAAATAGGATTTACTTGGGGTTCACAGTTTAACTTGATTAACATAAGGAAGCATTTATTTTTCAAAGAAACAAAAGCTTAATGATAGGGCCAACTACAATACTTTTGTGAAAAGTAAATAATAATATGTTTTAAAGAATTAGAGGATGTTATGATAGGTCTTTTTTAAAATGGAAATTTATAGACTTTTTTACCCTCTTTTCCTCCATACCCCTGTTTTTACTACTTTTTCTTTTCTTCCACCAAAGAGAACTATGATACATAACATTTCAAAGTGACTACTTGTACCCAGGGAATTAGACTGACTAAAACTTTATATGGGTCAGTTTATAAGTATACATGCCTCTGTATGACAGTTTTCCTCAATTTTACAATATAGTAGTAAACTATTCAAACATTATTTTTCAATTAGACACATTCTGTGGTTATTCATATAGATCATTCAAACACATGGGTATAAAAGGCATAGTTTTAAGTAACTCATGTTTTTTTTAAAAATACAGGCAGCAGAGAAACACCGTGTATAATCATTAAGGGGGGAAAAAGGCCCTGATATTGAGATAAACTGCTTTCTATGTCACATGTATCTTCCCTTTTCTCAACATTCCTTGCTATTATTCAAAGCTATTTTGATATCTGGTCTTAGAGTACTGTAGATAATCACATTTTATTGTGATTTCTTGCAATTTCAAGTAATGTTCTAATGAGCATTGTATCTCCCTGTGTTTCTGCATCTGACATTTTTTCCTTACGGTAAATGCTTGAAGGAGAATTACTGTTCTAACCTCTAAAAATAATTTTGATGTCCATTTAAATTAGATAGTTCACTATGTGTTTTAAGAGTTTCATATCAAACTTTATAGACTAATGAAATGTTTATGGACAGGATTTTGAACAAGAAGAAACTTTGAGCAGGTTTCCAATGAACTAGTCACTTTTAAATTCATAAATGTCTATTCCTTATTAAAATAACAAATTTAGAAGGTAACTAAACTCATAACTCAGTTGAGAGAAAGTTGCAAGGTGGGGAGAGTGTTGTGTGGTGTGAAGGAACATCTGGGAGATTAATTTAGCTACTTACAAATTAGGAAGCAGTTTTCAAAACAAACGTCTTTGCCTGAATTCTATTCTTTATTTTAAATGGTTTACGTGTATGTGCTGAGAATTAATTTAGATTCCATGAAAGTGATTTAATTGTGTTAATCTTCCTGTTAATTTGCTTTAAATTAGTGAGGTCCCATGAACCACTTATCGAGGTCATTCAGTAGATATTTATTAAATGCTTTGTACACGTCAGACACTTATATTGCATTGGGTTTAAAAAATGAGTTTCTGACATATGACTGCTTCTGATCTAGTAGTGAGAATAAGCAATGATTATAGCATTTCATTGAGTGAATACTATGAGCCAGACACTAGGCAAAGCCCTTCACATGTTAGGCCTTATTTCTTCTCATTTGAGGAGGAAATTGAGGCTTAGAGAGGATAGGTGACTTGCCTGGAGACAGCGAGGTAATAATAGATATGGGATTTGAACTATTGATTTGGGGGCAGGGGTTCTGTCTCTAAGACACATGCTCTCAACTCCAGGGTTTTAGAAGCAGTAAGATGTGAGTGACTTTGCTGTAGGGCAGAACATGATGAGTGCTCCCGTAGATTCAAACTGTGATGTGGGTTCAATGCAGGGAGAGATCTTGTCTGGTGGGGAGAATCTGAAAAGGACTCATGGAGGAGTTAGTTTTTAAGGTGATCTTCAAGAAGAGGCAACTCCAGATGTTGGGTGGGAGAGAAAACTCAGGACAGAAGGAACAGTATAAGCAAAGAGAATGGAAGTGATTGAAGACCAAGTATGTTCTGAAAACAGTAACATTTGAAGCATAATGCTTGCTTCATTATGTCTGAGAAGGAGGAATGGGGCTTAAAAGCTACCAGTAATTAGATATCAGAAATACAGCCAGACTCTTATTACAGTTCACCACTGATATTTGGTTGATGGATGAAATATGCCACTCCTCATTTAATCAATTTTGAACTCGTTTGAGCCATTATTGCATACTGCGAGGCTTGAAGCATGAGGCCAGTAAAGGAGGTGAAAGTACTGTTGAACGCCATCTTTACTACTATGAGACGTGAAATGCATCCCTGGTTCACCATCACTAATGTCAAGAACTCTGAAGGTGATAAGAGATAAGGCCTTTTATATGAAGGGTGTTGCTAGTGTCTGGCTCAGAGTAAGCACTCAATATGTGTGAACTTTTATCTGGGTTTTAGTAAGGGCAGACATGTGGGACCTTGGATTATATTTTTAGTGTCTTTGAGACACGGAATTCCCAGGGGTTTTTTTAGCCAAAAGAGAGTGACCTTGGACAAGGAATTGTTGTCATTGCCATTGGCGACTAATTAGCCAAATAATTGGTAATGCTGCAGCCATCCATACACATATAAACATTGAACCAGTTGTTTGTCAAGCTTCTTCTAGAGCTGAGATGACTGCATAAAATTTGGTCAGTTGTGTTGACCTACCCTCGATCAGGGATGTCCTGGTTAGGGGATGGGTGGCAGCAGCTCAATGGAGGGCTTTATCACATGATGTGGTGACCTTACCATCAGCAAAGTATGCAAACTCCCTTTCCTGATTACCAGTTCTTTCTAAGGGACTCTCAGATGGCCTGTGGGTCTGGAAGAGGGGTGACCTTTTACAGCTACATTGTTTCTGCAAGGGACTGGGAACAGGACAAGACACTCCCTTCTGGAGGTTAGATATGCCAGAGGTCCAGGTCTGGTCCTACTCTATATGTACCATTTCCATTTAGTGACAAGGTCTTTGTAACTGTGCTGAGTCTTTAGGGTGCTGTTTCAGTGGTCCAAGCCCAAAGAAGCAGGGAGATGTGGAGAGTCACAGGCTCAGGGCCTATGAGGGATTTGTCACCAGAAAAGTCCAGTATGTGACCAGTTGATGTTCACATGGTTTGTAATACAGGGAAGAGGAGAGCATCAGAAGCCCATGGGCAACGGGTGGCTGGGCACCATGGGTGACTGGACTGTAGGAGGCATAAGAGGAGGTTGATTAGGCCTCTACAGTGGAGGAGTCTCTGGGGGCATTAAAGAGAATGACAAGTGTAGTGGAATTTGGACAGATTCTCAAGCCTTTTTCTGGAGGGGACCCCATCCAAGAGGTACCAATTTGCAAATAACAACATAAGTGAATTTAAAAATTTGTAAATGAAGAACATGTTGCCTTCAGACCCCCCCAATCCAAAAAGATGTTGTGATCATTTTAACATTGTAGTTGGCAAAAGGGTCAATCATTGTTTTCTATTAGACTAGACTAACAAAATAATTCCTAGGAATTTAACTAATTCTAAATTCTAAATTTAACTAATTCTAAATTCCTAGGAATTTAACTAATTCCTAGAAATTGAACTAGACTGACAAAATAATTCCTAGGAATTTAACTAAGGTGACAGGCCTTATAATTTTTGTGGGGCAATGTCTCATTCTTTTTTGCGAACTACTTTGTTCTTTCATTTTTTTGGTGATACTGGGGATTGAACCCAGGGGCATTCCACCTCTGAGCTACACCTCCAGCACAATTTTTTTATTCTTTATTTTGAAACAGGGTCTCACTCAGTTGCGGAGGACCTCACTGAGTAGCTGAGGCTGGCTGCGAACCTGCAATCCTCCTGTCTCAGCCTCCCAAGTACTGGGATTACAAGTATGCGCCACCACGCCCGACTTGCGAACTACTTTGTATTTCTTGAATGGATGTGTCCAATAAATCTTGGAAGAGGAGACTATCATCAATGTTAATATACCTGAGGCTAGAGAAAGGTGATGTGATGAAAGGTGATCTTGGCTGCAGAGATTGGGTGGGAGGGCAGGGCTGAGATGTCCATGGACAGCCAGGTAAAGTTGTATTGTGTCCCTTTGAACGTAAAGGAAAATTGGTGCTGAAAAGCAGTTGAAATAGAAACTTAATAGAACATATTTAACAAATGTATAATTTCAATAATATTGTGTATGAGGCCCTAATTGAGGGACAATGTTATTAAGGTTGTGACAATCTACTGTTAGATGTCGTTCATTTTTATCAGGTTTGAGGGTTGGCCAAATTGGGTAATTAAAGGAGAAAACAGTAGGCACAATGATTTTTTTTATAGGTTTTAAATGGTGGACTTTAATTCCCATAGGCCGTGTTTTAATCTATATTGGAATATATTAGCTATTTTAACTGTGGGGAAAACCCCATGAGGTTCCATTTTGTTAAGCCAATTCTAACAGCCAAAGACATAATTTATTTTAATTTACTATTTGTTAGGACAAAGCATCCACTCCTACTGTGGGATATTTTAGATCAACAGGCACTATGAACCCTAGAAAATTTAGTTCAGGCAGTATTTGGGTGGTTTAGGTGAGGCATGCTTATTTGTCATCAGAACTGGCGAACAGGCCAAGAGCAAGATTAGAAAGACTTTCAGGTGGTGACCATCAGCTGGACAGCACTGCTCACTCCACTGGTTGTTTTTCTGTTGCCCCATGGATGGTGGGATCAATCTCTCCACCCCAAGTTGGTTTGGATTTTGAGATTGATAACACACACATGCCCCCCACACACACCAAGAAGGTGTGGAAAGGCTTATTAGTCACATAATGGGACTTTCTAGAGGAAGCAAGCAGACATCCACACTGGTCTAGAAGAGCTTGAGCAGAGAAGGGAGTGGCTCTGGTTTTGATTGTGGTTAGGGGTTGGGGCCAGGTAAATGTTCCTGGGTTTGTTTGGTTTTAATTCCCTTCCTGCTCCTTCCCCCTGCCACCCTCCTCATGCCAAAAGAGGGATGGTTGGGAACTTTTTATTGGTTTGCCCAGATATGGACCGAGAGAGGAAATAGGAGGTGTGGGGCTTGAAAGCATCAGAGACCTAATATCCACAAATGGAGTCAGACTCTATTTTGCTCCAGAAAAGTTAATCTGGTAGTGAGAATGGAAGAGACAGGAGAGAAGTGGCTAAGTGGCTCTTCCTATACTTAAGGTAAGATGGTCCTTTATATTAGTTTTTAACTATCAATTAAAAAAGAACTTTGCCTGATCAAGTCTAAAGATGATGCCACAATTTAGCAGGTCATCTTTTAGGGCCATTTGGTTGTGGCCTCTGAATGAATAAATGGAGGAGACCAGTTGGATATAACAGTCAGAGGGATTCATAGTCCATCCCTTCTTTTTCTCTTCTGTCTTTTGAGAGATAGTCTAATGAGAAATAAATTCACTAGAGGGTTTGCTTGAACAAGTCTGCAATCTGATAATTCAGTACTGGCTAGTCAAGTTAAATGTTGGGTGGGGTTATGTTCTCACAATCCTTAGAGTAAGTTGGACACATATAGGTAGGTTAGTTTTAAATTAGCTTTATACTTGTTATGTTTTGGATCTTGATGTCCCCCCAAGTCTTATGTGTTCAGAACTGGGACTTTGGGGATCTGACTGGATCATGAGGCTCTGACCTCATCAGTGGATTAATTCACTGATGGCTGAGTGGACCACTGGGAGGGAGGTGGAACCTAGTTGGAGGAAGTAGGTTACTGGGATCGGGCACTAGAAGGGTTTATCTTCTCTCTGGCCTCTTTCTCTCTCTCTCTCTCTCTCTCTCTCTCTCTCTCTCTCATCTCTCTCTCTGCCTCACCATGATGTTCTGCCTCACCTTATGCCCAAAGAAATGGAGCCAGCTAACCATGGACTCAAACTTCTGAAACCATGAGCTGAAATAAATATTTCCTTCTCTATGTTGTTCCTATCAGGTATTTATGCCACAGCAACAAAAAGCTGACTAACACAATAATACTCTGTGTGTGTGTGTATATATATTATATATACATATATATATATTATATATACATATATATATATGAATAGCTTTATACTTTATACCACATATTGTATAGTATGTGCGTATGCTTTATACATTACACTATGGGTTACACATGTAGCTTTATACTACTTGCATAATATTGACTTAAAGTAGTAAGTCATTTTGTCCTCTTAATGGGAAAATATAGTAGGAACTACTTCATAGATGGGGAAACTGAGGCACATTGGAGGTCAAATAGGTTGTACAAATCCGCACAGCTAGTTAGTGGTAGAGCTAAGATTTGAACCTAGGGATTCGAATTCTCTTCCAGAGTCTATTCTTAACCAATGTGTTATATTGCTTCTGGCATGTGCCACAGTAACCACAATGCTAGATATGCTTTGAGAAATTTAGAAAAAATTATATAAACAGAATTCTACTCAGCAAGTATGGTATATGAGATTATGGGATAAGTGCTCCGAACAACTAAATAATTCAATTTCAGTTTTAAAATCTTTATTTTTCATTTTTAATGTTAAACTACAAACACAAAAATCATTACTTTTTAATGGTATTTAATGTATGTGAAGAAGGTCATACTCTAAGCCCTCCATAAGATTATATGGAAAAGAGGATCACAAGAATGCCATTGCATCATGATAATTTTAAAAAGAAGCACATTCTTAAAAAGAGTAATATTGTTATATTATTTTGAATGTATAGGTGAGTTTGTAGATTTCTTTTGTGACATTAAATGATGAGTTGTATGCTGTTAGCCACATCCATTTGGGAGAAACACCTTCCACAAAGTGAAATTTAGTTTTGAACAGTTTTGACCATCAGTGTAAGACCCATGGAGACAAGTCAGAAATTTCAAGCCTCCTCTTGGATATTTTGAAGACCTTATTAGATCTGAGGTCTATATTTATCATATGAATCAGATGGTTGTGAAATTATCCCCTTAGAATTTAGAAAACCTTGTCATGCCTTTTCAACCTCATCTCAGCTGGCCAGTTGCCCTCTGGAGGGAGAAGCTGAGAACAAGCACCCTGTCCCTCTCATTGTCTGCCAGAGCCCCATCCTTGTTTCTCACCAAGGCCCAGTTTTAGCAAGGCCCTGCTCCTTAAGTAAACTGTCCAGATATGTGCTGAATCAAGATACTTTTCAAATAACCTGTATCTTTATATAAAAATTAGCCTCTTATTCTTTTAACTGACTGTTGGCCATGTCAGCAAAATAACTGCTCAGTCCAAATAAACAACTTTCTTCAATTAATTTGATCTTTAGAATAAAAACCAAAATGCGTTTTTAGATTGACTTGACTTTTCTTCCCCTTCACTTGACGGTTTCACTTGTGCAGGTTGCCACAGTGTTAGTCTGAGGATCTTTGGTAAAAGATGTAGCAATACAAATAAAATAAAGTGAAGAACCGGGCATGGTGGCATACGCCTGTAATCCTCCTACTTGGGAGGCTGAGACAGGAGGATCACAAGTTTGCGGCCAGCCTTGGCAACTTAGCTAGGCCCTCAGCAACTTAGTGAGACCCTGTTTCAAAATAAAAAAATAAAATAGGGCTGGGGGTGTAGCTCAGAGGTACAATGCCCCTGGATTCAATCTCCAGTACCACAAACACATAAGTAGATAAAATAAAGTGAAGGACCATTGAGTAACATTTTTCATGCATCTCATCTCTATCTTAGTTGGAAGTAAGTTGCTTTGGCATTGGGAAGACCTGACTCAAGTCTATGGCTTGTAATAGAAAAAAAATTCTATTAAACTAAACATTTAACTAACATAAACACAATGTTGATGTTTATATTTGACAATTTGTTACTGTCTGTTGTTTTGTTTGAAAAGCTCCATATGCAGGCAGCACTTGGTCAACAGACCTGAGGGCAGAGAGCTGATGGTACTAGACTGGACAGAACTAGTTTTGGCCAATCTTGGAGTTGAGTTGAGTTCCAAGCTAGACTGAGGTCTGGCTCAAGAGGACTTTTTTCCTACCAATGGTTTTGGAGACTCTGGTAGAACTATAATCTCCAAGGGAGACTGAATGTATTAATTTGGATTAGGTTTAGTAGTGAGTAGCAGAAAAGCAAGAGTGGAGGTACATTTATTTTTCCCTCTTTTCTAAAGAGAGGAGGTTTGAAGTCCACAAATATATGGCAGCTTTGCTCCACAAAATTCACAGGAACTGAGGATGTTTCTAGCTGATTGCTTCTCCATGCTTAGCTAGCAGCCCTTATCCTTTTGATCTAAATTGTCTTGAGTCTAGAATCTCTTTAGGATGAGCCCTTGGGAGCCTTACTTCATCTTCTAGTAGAAAGTGGACCAATCCTGCCAGGGTGTGTGTGTGTGTGTGTGTGTGTGTGTGTGTGTGTGTGTGTAGAGGGCATGTGCTCAGCTTCTCTATATTTTCCATTCTGTTTTTGATTCTTAAGCATGTAGTTAGCAAATTTTCAATTTGCTAATTGAAAAGCAGAATATGTATTAATGGCAAGTGTGGTGAAAGCCATTGGTTTTCTTTGGGCTTTCTTTTCCCCATGTAGCTAAAATTAATCCTTTAACTATGGTTCAAATTAGTGAGGTTTTCAGTTCAGGAAATATTTATTCAAGACTTTCCAGGGGTCAGTGACTATGTTGGAGCATATGAAGAATAAAAGATGAATAAGAGAGAGTTGATGCATTCTCATAGTGGAAATTAGACAAATACACAAATAACCATAATACAAAAAGCAAAATGTGAATAGAAAAGATACATAATGTACAAACTCAAAAGAGAGATTGTTTTTACCTAGTGAGTCGAGGAGATTTTATGGGGGAAATGCCATTGAATTTTGGGCTTTGGAGGACTAGAGTACTAGAGGTAACTGTTGGTTGTATACATAACAGCTATCTCATCCCTATCCTCCTTCTGGTAGGTATAGAGGCTATCCATTTTAGAGGCTGAAAATGCTAGATGCTTACATTTTGTGCCTCTTTGAAACTAGAGAATGGGTCTGGGTGGTTCCTTTTGATTGGCAATTTAGCAGAGGTCTGCTAAGGGCATGCTGGAAATGGTATCCTTCCTTTATTAAAAAAGGTATATGAGAAGAACTTTCATCCCCTTTTCTTTTGGTGGAGATGTGTAAGGATGTGATAACTAGATCAATGGCAGCACCTTCTGACTATAAGGAAACAAGCCTGAAAGTGATGGCTAACATGCTGAAGATAGCAAATTAGAATGATGGAAGGCACATGACTCCTTTAATCACAGAACTTCTTGCTATGTAAGGTGATAAATGTCTGTATTTGTTTAAGGCACAATTACTTGAGAGTGTTCTATTATAGGAAACTATAAGCTCTCTAACTGAGAGTCGGGTCCCCCCCCAACAGTTTAGGGTCATGGTGGGGAGTGGGATAGGGTGAAGAGGTATTGGGGAGAGAAGAGCAACAGAAACACTGTTAACAAAAGTGTGGACTGGAAAGACTTGTTACAGTAAATAGCTAATTGTTTGGTTTGTTTGAAGCAAAGAGAAGAGGATGGTGGGTTGGGGAGGTAACTGGTAAGATTTGGGACAAGATCATGGGAAATTCTGTAGCCATGCCTTAGAGTTTAGAATTTATTCAATAGGAAATAGTAAGCAGTTAAAGGTTTTCTGAGTGGAGAGAAATATAATCAAAACTATACTTTCTTTTTTGAAGAACATCTTATTTTACATACATACTTTCTTGTAGTTACACTTTTCTCCTTTTGAATTTTCTCCATCCAATCAACAAGAACATATAATTTCACAAAGAGAGGCAGAATATTATAAATTTTTCACCACTGCTGGATAAACTTTAGGTAACTGCTTAATGATTTTGATTGCCTGAGGTAGTTTTCCTCTGATTAACTTTCACTTAAACATCTCTAGAATAAAATTATTTGAGTTTATGGACAGTATGCAGACAAGAAGAACCTTTATCAGAAATGTTCGTTCTATTTTAACATGCAATTACGTTGTACTTTTACCAAGAGTCAAGGTAATTTTTTGTTCTTTTTAAAGTAAAGAGTTTTTTTATATGAAAATAATAAATTATTCATTGTGAACATTTGAGAAATTCAACAAAATGGGGACAAGAAATAAATCAACATAGTTCCCTTACTCTCAGACCCCTATTGTCCTTTAAGTTTTCTTCCTGATCTAAGTAATTTTTAAAGGATTGATGATGATACATTAAAATGTTTAATTTTAAGTAGAAAATATATCATTGACACATGTAATTCAATCAAATAAATCTGATTTTATGATTTGACAGTAAAATGTTATGTCTTAGCTCTAAATTATCACTTAGGTAATGTATTCTTCAGGATGCAAGCATATTATTCATTAGGAATTTTAGTTTATTTTGGAAAATGAATACGGATTATCTCAGAGTAAACAGAGCAATTCTCTTCCTCTGGAAAAACAGCAAATCCTGAATTTTTTAATATATACTTTTATTGGTGCATTATAGTCTCACATCATAATGTAAATCATAGTGATAGTGACATACATGCACACAGCACTTGGTGGGCTTTCCCCCAGCTCCCTCCCCATCCCCCCCTTCCCCATACAGGTGTTGAGGTTGACATTGGTATTCTCACATATGTACATAATGTCCATGGAAGTGATTCCTTCACTGATCCTCCCTCTCCCCCCTTCCCTTCCCCTAGACCACCTTCCTGCTCCACTGAGGTTTCTCCTCCATTATCTGAAGTCCCTCTGGTATCCCTATCAAATCCTGAATTTTATTTTGGATTTTCAGAAAGATATTCACAATCCAGTAGAGGTTACTCTTGTTCTGAACACAGCTTTTTGCAATTTTTCCAGAGGATTTACAGCATAGTTCTATAATCACAAATTCTAGAAAATACTGCATACAAGACACTAAGAAGTTGATAAATGAGGACAAAATAATAAACCTGGCCCATTTAAAAATACTGTATCAAGCAAAACTAGCTATTGCTGTTATGCTTGTCATCAAGAATTATTCTTTTGTTTGTAACTTGTGATTTATTTATTACAAATTACTTGGGACTATTTTAACAAGCTTCCAATTGTATAGAGGGATTTCTAGAAAAATATTTAGTTAGAGTCATGTTAAAAGTCTATTATAAAGCCGGGCATGGTGGCACACGCTTGTAATCCCAGTATTTGGGAGGCTGAGACAGGAGGATGGCAGGTTCAAGGAGAGCCTCAGCAAGTAGTGAGACTCTCATCAACCTAGCAAGACTCTGTTTCAAAATAAAAATAAAATCGGGCTAGGGGTGTAGCTTGGAGGTAGAATGCCCTTGGGTTCAATCCCCAGTAACACACACACACACACACACACACACACAATTCTATTGTACTCAGTATATTGCATTGATCTAAATGTGAAAAGTTTTTAGAATAAAAAATTTTTTGGCTTAACTTTAGTAATTACTCACAAAATTTAAAACCCACCTCTCGTTTATAGGAAATACACTTATCCGTGTTTTAGGACAGTGCTCCCAAGCAGTATCGTGCACATGAATCATCCAGAGTGCTTGTTAAAATGCATTTTCTGATGGGAAACTCTGGGATGAACCCCGAGATTCTGCTTTTCTAATAAAGTCAGTGCTGAAGCCACTGGTCCAGGAACTATGCTTTAAATAACAAGGGTTAAGAGGAGGAGAAAAATAGAATTGCTGTCATTACGAAACAAGAAAATGTGTTCCAAAAACTGTTTGATAGATCCATTTAATTGTGTGTAAATTGGTGGGGAAATGCTGTGGCCAGGAAGGGCCATCATTCAATACTAAACTATTCACAACTGCAAAAATGTATGAGATTTTAACTCAGTTACATTTCCCAGAATCTTTTTTGTTTGTTTGTGCACTTAACTCCATAGCCCCGATGTTCTGACACAAGTTTCAACTGGAGCCTAGACTGCAGACATCAAACATAAAATACAAGTCCATATTTTGGAATTGCGTTTGGAAGGAAACTTGGAATGAGTCTTTTCCAAGTCTTTGAAGATATTTAAATGTAGTCATTTTCATTAATTACTCTTAACAAGTAATTAATACTGCTTTTGGAGTTTCACAGGAACACGTGTCTTTCCCATGCTAGGCTTGTGTTTGATACCACTTTGCAGACACTTGGGCTAGTTACTTACTGGCCTTCCATCAGCCCGCTGTAGTGAGAAAGGGAGAAATTAAAGCAAACTAGTCTTAAAAGTAATAATAAAGCCAGGCGTGGTGGCACATGCTTGTAATCCCAGTACGTGGGAGGCTGAGACCGGAGGATCCGGGTTCACGGCCAGCCTCAGCTACTTAGTGAGACCCTGTTTCAAAAGAAAGACTAAAAAATAGAGCTGGGGGTGTAGCTCAGAGATGGAATGCCCCTGGGTTCAATCCCCGGTACTGCCAAAAAAAAAAAAACCCAAAAAAGTAATAATAGATGTGATGTTCAGTATATAGAGGTTATTGTTGTTGTTTGCTTGTTTGTTGCTTTTCTTTTCTTTCTAAAATGTTCAACATTGGCCATTTAACAGAAAACTTTAGGCTATTTCTACAAAGCAGAATTTTTTCCATCCCTTGAGTAAAATCTTCTAACACAGTAAAGGTTAAGGGAAGTAAATATTTATCTCAGTGGTTACAAACAGTGCATTTTAACAAGTTAGGAGCAGGCTCCTCTGGCGTGTGTTGGCTCCAGATAGATGGTACAGGGTCCCCAGGCGGTGGGTGCAGGGCTCATCCTGCAAACTTCCTTCGAGTAAGTGAGAACCCAGCCCTCCAGGCAGTTCTGGAGCAGGAAAGCCAGATGCAAAAAAAAATTTTTTTGAGAACTGGCAGCTTTCTCTTACCTGTGGATGTCAGCAAGCCAGCCATTAAATATGTTTCTGTCAGTGTCCATTTGTCATATTTCAAGTTCTTTAAAGATCAAGTCTAAGGTCACAAATCTTAACTGGAAGTGATAAATTTATTGTAAGCTACAAGGATGCTAGGCTCTGGGCAGTTACTGGCCTGGAGAGATTTTCACTGCACTTCAAATTCTCAGATTTTCAGTGTTTCCTCATTAGCATGTAGATCTCAATTTCTATGGAAGGAAAGGTTCCCTAACTACAGAATAAAAGTAATTAAAAATAAACTTCCAAGAAACAAAGAGCAGAAGTGCACTTACACGATGAGCCACACAGCTTCGGCAGATGTTACAGTCTAGGTTCTGGGGTAGCAGATGCATAGTTGAGTGCTCATTAAGTAATAACGGGACGTTTCATAATTCTTTAGTACTCAACATTTCTAACATCAGCTCTCTCTCTTTTTTCCTCCTTTTCTCTGCCAGTATCAAACCACTTTGATCTAAGTCGAGCATTTACTAAGTGTCTACGTTATGCCAGGCATCCTCTACAATGGCACCTCATGACGCTTTCATTTTAGCACAGAGCGCTCATTGCTCTTCACTTTCTGGTCTGTGGCTTCATGTCACAGGAACTCGTTAGTGAGCTTTCAGTGACCAGCGCCACATAGACACGGAGGGATTCTCACCAGCCAGAGGACTTCAGTCATCTCCATCCCTGATGCTGGTCCTGACTACGCTTCCTAACAAATCTCAGAATGCCAGAGGGTAGATGGAACTGTGCCAAATGTTCGCTTACACCTGTGCAGCTGGCTAAGCTGAAGAACTAAGTGCTAGGGTAACATTTTTTTGTTTGTTCAAAATGTTTACTTTATAAAATTGCCTCAAGATAAAAGGACAAAACTTAAAACATTAATTGAACTGCATAAAACAGCAGTAGTAATTAAGACAGCACCAAAACCTCCTAGAGTAAGTCAGAATAAAAGAAAAGCAACTAGGGATATTGAAATTGTATGTTTTATTTGTCAGCAGTTTTAACTTCTTTTATTAAGAAAAAATGTGGGTTGCCCTAGATTTAATTTAACATAAGTTTATCTTTCAGTCTTTATGGGGTTGATCAAGGGATCAAGATTATATTGAGTATGTTACTGTTGGTCCACTGCTGTTCTGAGCTTTTAATACTTCTAGTAATGGCCTATAATACTGGCCCCTGCCTAGGTGACTCTAAAGCAGTTAGAGGTGCAATCCTAGTGTATTCTGTGTAAAACTAAAGAAAGAGAGAGCGAGATTGATTCCAAAGATTTAAGGGACATACACTGTTGGCACCAGCAGTTCAGATGTGGCTATTCCCTCATCTGACACCAGGACCACAACAGGCGTTAGACCCTGGGCTTCTTTCAGCAAAGTCATTGTCCTTTCTGCACGTGCGCACGCGCGTGTGTGTGTGCGTGTGTACACATAGATGTGCATGTTTTTACCTCTAACTCTCCTATTCCTGAACCACCAAGCAGCTTTGGGACTGTGAGATTTCCTGCTTGCATGGTTCCCTGTGCTGTGGCACAACCAGATTATGCCAACACCCTTTTTATCTTAACTCTTTCAAGAGTCACTTAAAAAAGAAATGGAAAATTATAGGACTCATTTAAAATAAATGACGTCATTTTAAGTGATATTTTCTCATGAAAGCAAACAAAACAAAAGTGAATGTTTTCATTTTCTTTGGCTGTCAGTTGCAGGTTGAGCTAGAATGAAATAACAGAGATTAGATGAATGGAAAACAACTTCTGCACCTCTTAAAGTATCTTTCTAGTTAGAGGATGCCAAGTGCAAACTTTGGTATACTTTAAAATTTTTTTTTTGCAAATGAATAAGTGCTTATAAACAAAGCAGGAAAACACTTAATATACTTGTGAATTCCTCAATATGCTTGATATATCACCACTGTTAACTTAAAATAAAGGAGGGAAAGATCCAGCAGGCTGGAAAATACTTCTTTCTGAAGCCTAGTTGTATTCAGAATATAACATTACATTGTATATTTTTATTTATGTTCCAGTGTTTTTGCAAAATAACAAAACAAATACAAACTATATAGCAGTCTTTTCCCTGGGAAGAACAATTGTGCACTTTCGTTACTTCATAGCATTGGGAAAATCGTGCTTCCTGGGGATATAGTATTAATAACAATGGTAAATGTCTACTTTTGGTAAAAGTTCATTTACATTACATAAAAATCCTCATTTGGAGGAAGCTTCTACATAAGGTGATTATTTCTGAATAATTTGGTTCCTTCCCTCATGTTTAAATAGCTCTCCATTTTGTACTCTTAGAATTTTCAAAAATGAGTTGAACCCACTGTGACACTTATTATTTATAATATGTATCATTAAGAAAAATGTGCACATTTCAGAAAATAAAACAGCTAGCTTGTTCTAGGAGGCACACACATTTAAATATAATATATTTTTAGAAAACAATTCTTCCTAGCTAAGGGCCATAGCAATTTATATTATTACAAGTTTAAAAATTTTTCCTTTTAGCCAATTTCAATAAATACCTATGCATTCTTCCTTTAAGAAAATAAATATTAAAAACAAACACTGTATATATCATTCTTCCCTATATTTAGAATCTATTTGTTTCCATTTTGTAAAAATCTAATTTATGTATTTGCCTTAAAGTAACTGTTATTTAAAAATTAGCAAAATTAAAATATTTAGTCAGATAAAAATATACTAGGTGCCAATGATGTTGGTGAGTAGTTTATTTATTCCACACAAATTATTTTTAAGCCTTATGCACCTAATATGTCATTTTCTTGCATGATACCATTTTTCTGCATGAAAGAGGTGAAAAATATCTAATAATTCTATAGATGAAGAAAATACAAATCATGGTTACTTTTTTTTCCAAGTGGCAAATGAGTATTTGCATGAATGATTTGCTTGAAGCTTTCATGAACTGAAACATTTGCTCATCTCCAAAGAAAATATATTTTCTTATCCGACTCACTCATTAACAAAGCAGGAGATGTCATGTTTTCCTATTTCCTACTTACTGGCTCATATGAGAGAATTTTCCCAAATTTATTTTTGTTTGGATGACAAAAGGGCATGTATTTCAGTGGGAAGTTTTGAATGGAATGAGATCTCAGAAACTGTGTGTTGATTTCGATTGCTGTGCATCTCTTTTTTATTTTGAGATAGGACTTCATGTAGTATCTGGAAGTCTTGGACTGTGGATAGGAAGCTGGAGTTTGAAAAGGCAGTCATGAGTAGTGTGACTAAGAACTTGGGTGCTATAATCAAATAATACTATGTTCAAATCTTGGTCTCTCACACTTCTCATGTGTTTGAATGAAAGTGGTTAATAAATACATTTATTGTTATATCAGTTTCTTCCCTTGCCTGTCTGATAAGTTCAGTGATGATTTAGATCATATACTTATATTTCATCTGTTGGGAAAAATATGCTATTGGCAGGGGTGGGTACTAGGGATCGAACCTAGGGACATTCTTTCTCCAAGCTATACCCCTAACCCTTTTATTTTTTATTTTGAAACAGGGTCTTGCAAAGTTGCTGAGGGTCTGGCTATTGCTGAGGCTGTCCTCAAACCTGCCATCTTCCCATCTCAGTCTCTCAAGTACTGGGAATACAAGCATGCACCACAATGTCCAGCAAAAATATGCTATTTTTAATTGTAATAATTAAAAATTTTCATGGGTAGTAATACTTTTATTACATCATATAAAAGTAGTTTACTTGTGATCAGTTTAATTTAACCCTATAAAGTATGATAAAGAGGTAGAACAGTATCATGATCCTCAATTTTCAGTTGGGAAACCAAAGCAAAGAAAAATTAATAGACTAGACCAGAGTTGCACAATACATAGTATAAGAGAAAGTTAAGGATTTAAATTAAAATCCCCAAGACTTAGAACTTTCATATGAGCAGGAGGAAACAAATTTATATCATGAAGCACTTGATGTAATTGATTCTATAAAGAGAAATGATTAAGACATTGATTTGAAAAGCAGTTTTCCTTTGCAGTTGTTTTTAATTCTAATAATAGTGGAAAAGTTTTTCCTGCACCTTAACTGCATTTGGATGTACTTCTAGAGTATTGGCAGAAAAAAATAACTTACTTTTGAGTGATGGAAAAGTTTTTCAAAATATCAAGCCAAAGGGGGGAAATATATATATATATATACATATATATATATATTATGACAATTAAGCCAAGTTAATGCTTGGCTTGTTTAAGATCCACATTTGGTGTTTCTTGGGGGCTTTGACACTGCAGTGGTTGTCATGAGTTTTCTTATGCAGACATCACATCTTTATATGTTGTATAAAATTCTATTCTCTGGCCACATATAAATTATCACTTTGCTATTCACAATTTTCTTATATACAATTACTCACTTTCTGTTTCATCAAGATACATATTTGCCATTTCATTTCATTGAAATGTGCCTTGCAAGATAAAGAATTCTTGCTGTCAATAAGTATCTGATAAATTAATCAATATGATGACCTAATTCCCTGGTCTATTCAAAGATCTTTTCACCTGATTAACTACCCTACATCGGCAGGATGAAAAGAGTTTCTCTTAATTTTATTTTATGTTCATTTGTGATAGAGAGATGAATGTCTGCTGATTGTATCACGTTTAAGAGTTTAGGGATTTTATAATAGGATCATTAATCCACCCAACTTGATTAATCCATTTATACCATAGCTCTAAGTTTACTATATTCACCTGTGCCGTTTCAGACTTGCAAGGCATGGAAAGAATCTCATGAAAGAAAAAAACTTACATTATTTAAACTGTAGTATCCACGAAATAAACAATGTAGTGTTCTTGGTTCACCAAGCAAGCCCTCTTGCCCTCTCCCGGTCCCCAGTGAACTGCAAGTCATTAAGCCCAGACTCACTGGGACACCAGACCCCCTCTTTAACAAGCACCCGGGTCACCACAAGGAGAAACGCGAAACTGCCAGGCGGATGCGTCTCCCACCAGAAACCTGCTTTAATGAGCATGTTCTTGCTTCTCAGGGCAATCCTCACACTCTCATTTTGCGCTCAGCAAGAGCACCTGGGATTCTTCAGCCTTGCCATGTGTGGAGAACAGCCCAAAAATAGGTCGCTAAGACTTCCAAGATGGATTGCTAAACTTTGTGAGTCACCTCTGAAACCTAAAGCTCTGTGCTTTGTGATTTTTGTTTGCATCATTAGGATGAGGAATTTCAGTGAAGCTAACCGCAATTACTTGCTGGGCTAATCTTAGCAGATATAAAAGCAAGCATTTTCTCTTTCAAATCTATAAACTTCTACAAAGGACACGTTAGATAACCCTTTCACAGCTATTGTCATCAACAAAATATTCATAAACAAAGCTTATATGGCATTCTACTAAAATGCAAAGTATATGTCTCAGTTGACACATCTATCTCAATTTACCTTTATAAACAATGCTAGTAAAGAATAATTAGATCTGGTATGTTAAGCATACAGATATAATTATTTATACAGATCTAGTTCTTTATAATAGGGACATAAATCAGGCTCTGGAAGGAGCCAAGGGTAAGCTGGTATTCTCATGAAACTAAAGCATGAACTAGAGGCCTCTACAGAATACAGAAAATGAGATTTATCATGCAAAGGCTATCTATACTTTACCAGAGTAAACTCCAGTATCCACATCCTGTGTCCTCCCCCATGTTTTATAATTGAAGGGATGTATCAGTGGTTAGGAGGGCTGTATTTTGGCAGTGTGCACCCATAGTAAGGTTGGAAGTAGAACCTGGAAACAGAGAAAGGGTGATGTAATATAGTGGACTGATAAATATGGATGCAATGATCATTAGAATCCAAGTTGCTTCCTACGTGAAGGAAAACCTTATGCATTATTAAGTAACTATGTCTCAAACTGATTCAAGGGTCATACCAGGCTGAAATGTTCAGTAAACTTCTCTGGCAAGGAAGAATAAAAAGATAAATGAGAGAATGGAAGTATAGAGTAAGAAAGAAAGGGCACAGAAAGGAAAAACAGGGAGATGGTGGCAGTGGTGCTATAGACTGGTGTATTCCAGATCCGAAGGAAACATGTCTGAATAAATTACGCCATGCCTTTATTTTATTTATTTTTTTTGTGTGTGTGTAGTACTGGGGATTGAACCCAGAGGCATTCCACCTCTGAGCTACACTCCCAGCCTGATTTTATTTCTTATTTGGAAACAGGGTCTCACTAGGTTGATGAGAGTCTTACTACTTGCTGAGGCTGCCCTTGAACCTGCGATCCTCCTGTCTCAGCCTCCCAAAGTACTGGGATTACAGGCATTCGCCACCATGCCCAGCTAAGCCTTGCCTTTAAATTACTTATGGCATAGGGGGAAAAGGAGAATGTGGCTAAAGGAAATGCAGATAAAAATTGAAAAGCTAATTTCAGCTGGTAGTTTCAATTTACCTTAACAATCTCAATACATTTTTCCAAGCTTAAAGTGTTTATGTCAGGTTCATGGAATTACAATCTTTAATGCCTCAAATTCATGTCCAGATGATAAATGATGACTTACATTTCCAACACTCCATTAGCCAATGTTCTCAAATCACTGTAGCAATATCAGTCCTCACAAACAAAGAACAGCAAACATTATTAGCACCCCTAGTTGGTAGAAAGGAGAAAATTGAGACTTAAATAAGTGGAATGAGTTGGTCAAGATTACACTGTGTATGTTGATACTAAGTTAAAATAGAAATCCTCCACTTCTGCTCACATCTGCTACCCTTATATGCATCTTACTTTCTACCAAAAGTTATTAGTTATTAGATTGGGAGATACTGTAATTTTAGAAACTTCTGAAGAGTACACAATTTTTTTAGATCAAATGTGACTCACAATACAAACATATAAACTGTTGTTTAATTCTTTAAATTCTAAGACTGTACAGGTTTGATCAGAAATTTAATTACCTTAGGGCCAGACTGCCTAAATAATAATTGGGAGAGGAGGTGTTTTATAGAAAATAAGTTATGAGGAAGTGGGATACATACCAAGAAATCAGGTTTCTTAACTCTTGGAAAAGACAATACTTTTTTAAGGTTTGAAAGGATACAAGGAGAAAGGACTTGGTGGTTCTCAGATCTCTGGGGGAATTGACAAGAGACTGGAGTCTCAAACCACTGGGGTTCTGGAGCTGGCTCACACAGGTGCAAGAGCCAATTATTAATTTTTAGGAATTTTGTGAGCTAATTTTTAATTTCATCCACTGATAAAAATAGATTATATTAATTAAATGCATTCTATTAAATGAAGGCAATAAATATTCAAGATTTAATATTTCCTAATTATTCAACAATTTTAGTATTATTTGTATTATTGAGATTATGTTTATTTGTTTCTATATAGTGGCAGTGTTATAAATGACATGCTACTATGCATTTCTGTCTAACCACTTTCAATAATTACATGTATTGATGGTGGAAGTATTTATATAAGAGAAACTGGCAAGCAGTGGGGCTTGAATGTTTGTTTTGTTGATTGGCCAGACCAAGGTTCAGAAAACTAGGGTCTGTATGCTATCTGTTTTTATAAATAAGTTTTATTGGAACATAACTGCATCCATTCTTTTATGCATTGACCTATGACTGATTTCATGCTACACTGGCAGAGTTGAGTAGTTTTGACATAGACATTATGACCCAGAAAACCTAAAATATTTACTATCTGGTTCATTATAGAAAAACTTCCCTCCCCTTCATCTAGACTTAAAAATGTGATGAGGAAAGTGTTAAAAGTGCAACACTCTTATATGTTAAACATAAACTCTTGTGGTAGTAGTAGCTGCTACATTGTGACTAGCATAACAATTGGAGGGAACAATTAGGCAAAGCAATTACTCACATTATTGATGACTGAGTGAAACTTTAACGTAAGGGTAGTGAATGAAGAAGAGGTTTGGGTTTATTGTTCATCGTCATATGATCTATATGAGGATGAACAATATGATCTATATGAGGATGAACAATAGCTTAATAGTAAGTAGATAATGTTTCAGGCTCAATGACAATTTTTTTGTTGTTGTAAAAGTTAGCAGACCACTTTATACCCATTAGAATGTCTATTATCCAGCCGGGCGTGGTGGCGCACGCTTGTAATCCCAGTACTTGGGAGGCTGAGACCGGAGGATCCGGGTTCGCCACCAGCCTCAGCTACTTAGTGAGGCTCTCCGCAACTTAGTGAGACCCTGTTTCAAAATAAAGAATAAAAAAAATAGGGCTGGGGATGTAGCCCAGAGGTAGAATGCCCCTGGGTTCAATCCCTAGTACCACCAAAAAAAAAAAAAAACAATGTCTATTATCAAAAAAGCAGAAAACAAGTGTTGCCAGGAATGTGAGGATGTGCAGAAATTGGAACACTTGTGCACTGTTGATGGGAATGCAAAATAGTGCAGCGTCTATGGAAACCAGTATGGTGGTATCTCAAAAAATTAAAAACAGATATCAGGTGGCCTAGCAATCCCACTTGTGGGTGTATATTCGAAAGAATTGAAAAAAAGTCTTGAAGATATATTTGTATATTCATGTTCATGACAGCATTATTTACAATAGGCAAGAAATAGAGGCAACCCACACACCCATCAATAGATCAATGGATCAACAAACATGGTATATACATACAATGGAATATTATACAGCCTGATAAAGGAAGGAATCTTGAGGCATGCTATCACATGAATGAATCTTGAGTATATTATACTAAGTAAAATAAGCTAGTCACAAAAAGACAAATATTCTTGGTTCCCAGAGGCTGAGGGGAAGAGAGAATGAGGGATTGTTTTTTAGTGGGCATTGAGTTTTAGTTTTGCAAGATGAAAAAGTTCTGGAGGTTGGTTACATAACAGTGTTAATATGTGCAACACTTTTGAACTCTACACTTAAAAATGCTTAAGATGGTGACTAATGTGCTATGTATATTTTACCACAATCTTAAAAAGTCAGTGGATTGAGATACAACTATATTTGTCAAATTATAGTTTAATTGCAATCATAGGTTGGCTATAGACATAAAAATTGAGCAAAAATCAACTAAAACTCTTTTCGTGAGAAGTGGTTGGTCATATGGGTTCTATAATAAAATTTTATATTTTTATAATTTGTGAACTGTTTGCTACATGTCATTTATGTCAGTAAAGTTTAGAATATATACATACATATTCCCACACAGAGAACTGGTTGTTATCATTTACCAGCACACCTCTGTTGGACGGGGCTCTCTTTCACCCAGGAAGAGACTGACTCTAGTGGAAGGGCACTGGTTTGGATTCAGGGGCCCAGATTCTATTTCTGATGCTTCCTCTATTTAGACAACTCTGGGCTACTTCCTTAAACTCTAAAATCTCAGTTTCCTTGTGTGTTAAATGAAGGATGGATTGAGTAATCTGTAAGGTTATTATCTGCTGTAAAATTATATGAGATTGTAGACTCCATGAAAATAGGGACTATTTCTCATTTTTTAAAAATTTCTAAAGTCACTCAGCATAGTTTTTTGTACACTCAACTAATGTCTGTCAAGTTAAATTGAATAGCACTTTTCTTAACATGTTGGTAGATTCTTAAAGATGATAATAACTAATGTTTCTTATATTACTATGCACAAATAACTGTCTCATTTAATTATTTTAATTCTCTACAGTAGGTACAGTTATTAACCATACTTATTACAAACATATGAGATTCCAGCGATCTTACAGCTAGAAAATGGCAAACTGGGGTTAGAATTTGAGCCTGTCTCACTTCACAGAACCATCTTAACCACTATAGCACACTGCTTCTTAAGAATGAAGGTCTCCCCTGCCATGCTCACCACAGGGAAGCCATCTTCAATGTTAGAAAAATGAAACAGCAAGCAATTCTGTACATCAACCATTACAGCCCTAGAAGTGCTATCATCTGCTACAGCTTGGATGTTGAGTGTCCCCTAACGGTTCCTGTGTTACAAGCTTGGTCTCCAGGGTGCTACTGGGAAGTGGTTGGATCTTTAGGAGGTTGAGCCCTGTGGGAGATCCTTAGGTCATTAGAGACATGCCCTGGAAGGGGATTGAGGGGCCCCAGTCTCCTCTTCTTCCTCTCCCTTTGCTTTCTGGCTCATGAGATCAACAGTTAGCTCTGCCACAAGCTCCTGCCATGATCTGCTACCCTTGCCAAACGCCCAAGCAAGTGGGAGCCCTTGACCCTGGAACCTCCAGAAATGTGGACCAAAATGAAGCTTTCCTCCTTTTTGGAAGGCCCTAGGGGTTGAACCCAGAGGCACTCTACTTCCAAGCTATACTCACAGCCCTTTTTATTTTTTATTTTGAAATAGGGTCTCATTAAGTTGCTGAGGCTGGCCTTGAACCTGCCATCTTCCTGTCTCAGCTCCTAAGTACAGATGTTACGGGCATTTGCCACCTGGTTCTTTCTTCTTTATAAGTTAATTCTCTCAGGTATTTTGTTATAGTTATGAAAAGCTGACTAATAATGCATCATCCATGTCTCAAACTTCAGTAGGTATCCAGGTCATTTGCATTTCTAAAATGCAGATTCCTGAGCCTTGCCCCATACTTCCTCAATCAGAATCCTTTGAGGTGAAACCAGGAAGCCACACTTTTATCTGAACTATGATTTTGATGGGGATGGGGGCAGTTTGGGAGAAGTTGTAGCCCAGAGTGGGGACTTTCAAACATTTTAAACCACAATCTAGAGTTAGAAAACATTTTATATTGTGACCCAGCTTTCACATACGTGTGCTCACAAAAAATGTGAGCATTCTCATAATTTTTCTACTCTATCTTATTTTATGGTACTGGGGATTGAACCAAGGGGCATTCTATCCCTGAGCTAAATCCCCAGCCCTATTTTATTTTTTATTTTGAAACAGAGTCTCACTAAGTTGCTGAGGACCTTTCTAAGTTGCTGAGGCTGGCCTTGAACCTGTGATTCTCCTATCTTAGCCTCTCAAGTACTAGCATTACAAGCATGTGCCACCACACTTGGCTTAATCTATTTGATTTTTTAAAAATATTGGTCATGACTCATATATTGATTTTATGTCCCACAGATGAGTCACAACTTACAGTTTATAAAACATTGATTTAGAAGATTTATACTTAAAACATGCCTTTATCCTCCTGATTTAAATGTTTGTATGTCAGTGAGACAAAGAAATTCAGCTGTCATTCTTGCACACCTCAATTAGCTCACTTGATCATTCCAGGCAAGACTGGATTTACTCCTTTTCTTACCTTATCCTTTATCTTTTGTAAGGGATAAAGTGGTTTTTTTTTTTTTTGTATTTTTCAAAGTTCCATCTAGCTAGTAATTCCCAGCTGTCTTACCACTTCACCAGACACTAGCCATGGCAGCTACAGCCCAGGGCTCCATTAGTTGGCCCTTTCCTCTTCAGCTCAGGCCAGGGGATGGGGCAGGCTTCAGGGCTCAGATTTGTCTGTGCATCTCTGACCTGGCACAGCACGTTCATTTAGTCTTTGGCTCAGGGTTTGTCCCACTATTGGAGTTTGCTACCACTCCTGTTGTATGTATGGATAACTTAACAAGAGTAAGCTTGTGATTCCTTTTGCATTCCTAAGATTATCTAGCAAATGGACTTTCTGAATGATTTCTTGTTGGATTTAGCAAAGAAGGGAGTTTTGGTTTCCTGCTGATGCACGAACAATCTCAGATAACCTTCATTTTACCAAGTCCTTTGCTTTATTTTAGGAATCAAGATACAAAAGCTCTTTTCAGGGCTATTTTTATGGGATTAGTATGTAAGCCAAAAATAGGAAATAAAGTTTGGTTATGGGGAGCTACATTTGGATGATCAGAAACAAACACCTAATTAGTAAGGGAAGCCTGTCTTTTTTCTTCCTTTTTCTCTTCTTTTACTCTGTTCATTCATTTTAATCACCTATTTTACATGCATTTATTGGGAACCTACCATGTAACGGGTGCTGGGGTAAAAATGCAATAGGTAAGTGTCCTGATACTTAAGGGATGATCATCTAATGGGGGTGGGAGAATCCAGTTAATCAACAATAATAATGTTATAATGAAAGAAGCATCTAAGTCAGGTAGAGCAGTTGGGTAAGACTGTTCTGAGAAAGTGACATTGGAGCTAAGTCTCAAAGGGTAAGTAAAAGTGTAAAGAAGCCAAGGAAGGGAAAACTAGGGATTTTGTTATAGTTCGAGTTTCCCAGAAAGCAGAGCTATGATAGGACTCAGATGCAGCTATTTGCAGCATCGTCCAAGGAAGCTGGAGTAGAGTGTGAAGTGGAGAAAGAAGAGAAAGTCCTTAAAGTTGCGCTATTGCAAATTAGTAGAGCCACTATGGAGGTTCCTGAGAAGACTGGGAATGGAACCACCATATGACCCAGCTGTACCACTCCTCAGTGTCTTTCCAAGGGAATTGAAGTCAGAATATTATAGTGATACATGCATATCCATGTTTATAGCAGCACGATTTACAATAGCCAAACTATGGAACCAGTCTAGGTATCTGTCAATAGATGATGGATCACAAAACTGTGGTATATATACACAGTGGGATTTTACTCAGCCATAAAGAAGAACAAAATTGTGTAATTTGCAAGAAAATGGATGGAACTAGAGAATATTATTCTAAGTGAGATCAGCCAGTATCAGAAAGTAAAGGGTCATATGTTTTCTCTCATATTTGGAAGCTAGAGAGAAATTAGGAAACAAAAAAGACATCAGAAAAATGAGGAGAGATACTAGTAGAATAGTGAAAGGGGATTTGGGGAGGGAGAGAAAGAGGGAAGGGAAGACCTGATAAAGGAAACAGTTCAAACAATCCTATGTACATTTGTGGAGCTATCAATACCAATTTCAATATTATGAATGGGGAGGAGGAGGGAGCAGGGTGGGATCCAGGGAAAATGCACTAGGTGATGTGTGCATATATGCTTCTATCACATTAAATCTCAATATAATGTATGGTTACAATGCACAGATGAAAGTATATTGAAAATAAAAACAAATAAAAAAAGCTTCCCAAGTGAAAAAAAGAAGGTTGTGTTAATTGAACTCATTTAAACTGTTGACAACCGGGGCTTTATTCCATTGGGATTTTCAGAGAAGTGTATAAAAGTTATTGCAGAATTGACTCTCCCAAGGACAAGTGGTGTCTTCGCTGGAACACACTGGTGTGTATGGAATGTGGGAGGTATAGGTATAAGTGTGGGAGAGAGAGCAGGGGTGGAGGGAAGATGGAGAATTTACTGTTTGATTTCCTAATGGGTGAGCACCCTGGTTCTTCGCAGTCAGTGAGAAATGGGTGGAGTTGGGGGGCATCTAAATATTTTGTACCATTTTGTAGATGTTCATTTCATGCAAAAGTTAAGTTCTGCCTGTTTTCCTCAATCCAACTCATTATTTCTTACAATTTGGATAGATTATTTCCACAGTCTGATGTAGGCAGTACATCGTGTGTGTGTGTGTGTGTGTGTGTGTGTGTGTGTGTGTGTGTGTTGAATGTTCATTTGTTTCTATGTTCTTTGCTCTCTTGATAGCATTTTGATCCCTTGTATGATATTGGTATAGTAGTTCCCCATACCATACGTTATAGTGTGAAAAGAAATGCTATATCATTTCCAATAGAAAAATGTGTGGAAATCAACTTTTGCTCAATAAGAATATTTTAAGAACTGCTTCTTAGATTCTGTAATTCCTGCTTTTTATAAATGCAGGAAACTAATAAAAAGAATCATATTAATTTATTCATGATCAGTAAGCAATAGAAACAAACCCAGTCTCATAATTACAATGTTACAAAGAATGCTATGCACTAATACAAGAAAAAATGTGGATATAAAAATGACTTAATAATTTAAAAGCAAAATGTAAAATTTATGAATAAAATGTGATTTTCTTATAATTTTCTCCCAAGTTACGTGATCAAGTTAGAATAATTTCCCTTATAATAAGGAAATTTGTAATAGAGACTAATTTCTGAGATGAGTAAAATGAATTTTAGTGTAAGAGAGATAAAACACAATCATTGCTGGAAAAAATAGTTGAATGCTAACTTGTTCTTTATTCTTTATTTTCCAGATCCTGTTTTCAAATGGCTAATTTATGCTGTTTCACCCAAATATTCAACTAATTATTTTTTAATTATTTCCAAAGTTGGCATGCTGAGATTGCTTTTTTAGCAGATTCTCCTTGTTATTTCCAAATAAAAAAGGTTTAGTTGTAAACATATGCTCCAAAGTAGAGATTTAAGGGATTTAAGAACTTTCTAGATAGCACTAAGAAGAAAAAATACTCCAAATAACAATTGAAAAACATATAGAGCCACCCCATCACTAGTATATGCTTCATAGTTCACATTCAGTTTTTTCTTTCCTTGGGACGTTGGGGGTAAATAACCCATTCTTTGTGGATAACATAGTCTTAAATGTTTTTAAAAGTACATTTTGGGGTGAAATCCTTTGACATTGTTTTAGCATTTATGTATAATACAATTTAGTTTTAAGGCTGTGGCTTCTCAGAAAGAATCATTTACAGACTGCACTGACTTCTTTATCAACAAGGCACCTTATAAATGTGCATTGTGAGGGCATAAAGAATAGACATGCAAATATTATCACATCTGCTCTAAAAGTGGGGCTAGTGAATTAAAGATTGTAATTAGAAAGACTAAATCATATTGAGGGATATTTACAGGGCTTAGTTTCTGAAACACATCCCTGCCCAATTTTGATGATTACTTGTTTGATATTTATTTAAATCCAAGGTCTGGTAATTGTTTATACCCACTCTTCATGGGGGCCCACCTGCTCCCATGCTATAGCCAGCATACTATTAACTACTGATGTTTCCATGATCACTTATATCATCCATTCCTCTTATTGTATAACATTTCAACATGAAATTATAAAAACATGAAAAATTTAAATGTAGAAGGAACTTCTGAAATTGTCTATATGTGTAGAGTGCTTTTCCATTTTAAAGTCAGTTAGGTATTTAGAACACTGATAAATGTTTAGTAATAGCTCTCTAGGGAAAAAAAGTCCTAATTTAAAGCATTTGTAAATTTCTGTGATGTAAATACTCCCAGCATACCAATGTCAAGCATCCACCATGATGTCTTCATTGAATGTGTGATTGTTTTTATAGTATTCCCACCACATCGATACAATACATGTAAATAACTTTAAAGCATAGATAATAGTAATCTGTAGTAAACTAATTAGGATGTGATCAGTTTTAAATATTCATTGCCATTGGTTTAAATATAATTTATTTAAGTATAATTAAATTTAATTTATCAACTATGTTTTGATATTTATGAACTATGTTTCATTTATCAACTATGTTATGTTGGCTCACAAAGTTCCTAAATACTTAACAATTAGCTCTCATGAGCTGGTTCAAGGCAGCTCCAGGGTACCACTGGATTATAAAGGTATTATTATTGCTGGTTTATAGCAATTATATGGGGATGAGGAAATGGGCTCAAAAGAGGGAAAACAAATGAACGTTTGTCAACCACTTGTTTGAGGCCGTGCATGGTGTTGAATGCCTAAGAAATCATAACTCACAACCCTCAAACAACTCAATTAAACAAGAAGTATTATTCCAGTTGCAAAACCCAGGATTCTCCAAGTGTCACAGTGCAATTAAGTGACAAAATCAGAAGCAAAATTCAGGTTCCTGGCTCTCAGGAATTCTGCTTTTGTTTGTACCAATATTTCTTTCCCTGTAGTTTCCAGGTAAAATCTGGTAGGACAGAGACAATCAGATCAGACACTACAAGATACAGCCATGGACTGTATGCCATTTAAAACACTATTTTTTAGTGATGAATATGGCGTTGATCCGATTTTAGAAATAATGACATTGGCTTTAAATTTTTAATAATTAAGAAAATTGGCTAAAAATAAGACCAAACAGGAAAAACAGAGAGAAGTATATCATAGAGTTGATATTGTCAATACTCCCAGTGTAGTGCAGTAGTTAAAATATTGAATAATAAGATAACAATGATGGGTAGAGAACATAAAACTACAGAAATTAAAAATAATTACTTTAGAGAACTCAATACTGTTTTTTTTTTTTTGCAGTACTGGGGATGGAACCCAGGGGCATTCTATCTCCGAGCTACACCCCCAGACCTATTTTTTATTCTTTATTTTGAAACAGGGTCTCACTAGTTTACGCATCTCACTAAGTATCTGAGGCTGGCCGTGAACCCAGATCCTCCTGTCTCAGCCTCCCAAGTACTGGGATTACAAGCGTGCGCCACACCCGGCGAGAACTCAACACTGTTAAGGCTGATGGCTCAATACAGAGACAGGTCTGATGAAACAGTGTCTAAGGTGAATTGTTTATTCAAGATCAATAACTTTTTTTAATCATATGTTGCTTTTAGTTGGACATCAACAACAAAAAGAAGTCAACATAAAACAAGCTGACTTCCATCACCACTGATAGATTCTTTGCAATCACTTTGAATATCAATGTAATGAGATACTATATAATATCACACAAAAACACCTACTGCAAATGATGTCTGAAAATAAAGATACTAAGCCCGATGTGACGGTGCACGCCTGAAATCCCAGTACTTGGGAGACTGAGATAAGAGGATCACAGATGCAAAGTCAGCCTCAGCAATTTAGCAAGGCTCTCAGCCTGTTTCCAGATAAAAAATAGAATAGTGCTGCTGGAGGTGTATCTCAGAAGTAGAATGCCTCTGGGTTCAATCCTTACCATATATATATATATATATATATATATATATATATTTATACATATATACATATACATATATATACATATATATATTTATATTTATATATTTATATATATATAAAATATTCTAATTACAATCAAGGCATCTTGTAAGAACCATAAAAATTTATTTAAAAGTGAAAGACCCACCATGTAGGAAGTCTCACTGTAAACACACCATTAATTCAAATTATACATTAAAAACATTCAAGCAAGGTTTGTGAGAAATTCCTGTTTAAATATTATGGTACTTACAAATGAATTTTGGAATATGTTTTATATACACACACACACATACACACACACATATGTATTTCTGTTTTTATATAAAGTCTTATCCATTTCACTTAGCATGATTAAGATTTTAAAAGTCCAGAACCAGTAAGCCTCAAATCTCCTTCTTTTTTGTTTAATAGGAACAAGACTGAAAAGTACTTTAAATTCTGAATGTTGGAGGTGTCTCATCATGTAAATTTTTGCACTTCCTTATGGTCTCCCATCTTCTAAGTTATTGAACACCCAACATAATGAAATTTCTTCATTCAAAAGTATATCACCCGAAGTGACATTTGGAATAAACATTGAGTTTAAACAGAGATTTCCTTGTTTCCTGTCCACACTTGCCTGGAAGCCTTGGGAGGAGGACGACTTTTGGGGTGCTCCACAGAGTTGTTTCCCCATGGGAAAGGGGCTTCCTTCTTTTCTCGAGGCCACCAGTAGCCCTTTTGTGAATGGTATTAGTATTAAGAGTCTCAGAAAGGCCTGGAAAGACCAGGCTTTGTCACTTGTCTCATCTCTCTGCCTGGTGACTTAAAGCCTGACAAACAAAGATAAGTGAGAGTGACAAAGGGCCATTAACTACTATCCCAGAGATTTCCCATCAGAACAATGCCTGAACAGGGAGCCAAACCTGACTCCACTACACTCCCACTTGAAGAAAACAGAACCCAATAAAACTAAAATTGTCTCATTAAATTATTTGTAAGCAAATAAACTGGAAAAGGAAAGCGTTCATGTCCCCAAAGAATGTAAAATCATGGAAACAAGAGTTAGATTTTACCCCATCCATTTATCTTAGCGTGTTTCTAGTATCTTTATACATCGCATCTTTGTTTTACTAATAACTTATTCTAATGAATCTAATGTATAAATAGCTTATTGCTCTGAGCAATAAGTATTCTAATTGTTTATACTGTGGAATTCATTATAAGGCAGACTCATGTATCTTATCCAAGGGCATTTATTATTAGAAGTACAAGAAAACCTAATTAAAACACTTTGGGAATTCAACACAGTCCTCCACTACCAATCTGTGACAGTACATGGATTAGGTGTACTGTATATTGCATGGTTTGTACTATTGCATCTCAGTGTTACCATTACTTCTCTGACTTTTTGGTCCAAGGTATAGAAATCTAGGCCAGGATAGCCAAGGTCTGGTGATTCAGCCATAAAATATCAAGGAAGCTTCTTCCCACAATGCCTTGCCTTGCTCCATTATCTGTCCTCTGCATTATTCTTCACACTATTAAAATGTAAGAGACCAGGAGAAAATTTATCTCCCTCTTGTTAAGCATGTTTCATATATTTGTCTGAGTGCATAGGCATTATAATGATAGACATTTCCAAAGAACAGAGATAAAAGGAGGAATCTAAATCAATGTCCAGAACACCAGAACCATTGTTACTTAATATGAAAGAGAAGCAGGTTGTAGCTTTGAACATTTGTTTTAAGATTTAAAAAATGGAAGAGGAACTCTTATTTAAGCCAGTAAGGGACACCAGCAAGTCATTTTAGCAAATAAGAGATAGCAACAAATCATTTTGAGAAGGAAATTGGTGTTTGAGAGAGAGTGTGTGTGTGGGGGGGGGCAATAGCAGAACCTTGGACCTGACCACACTGAATTCAAGTCCCCACTCTAACTCTTCCTGCTGTGACCTTGGGCGAGTTACTTAGCTTTCTGTGTCTTAGTTTCATCATCTTTAAAATGGGGATAAAAGTACTCACCCATTGAACCTTATTAAGATGAAATGAGTTGATATACAGTGCTTTATTAAGTAAGTAATCAATAAATACTAGCTTCTATTATACAATACACCATGTTGAGAATACTTCCTTTTGGCTAATTGTATAGAATTAAAAGAATATATAGCTCATATTAGACCATTATGAGAATAAATATTTGATAATCAAGTAAGTACCTATCTAGGTGATTGTGACATTACATAGCTGTGATTAATAATGACATATTTGTTTAATGGGTGTTACATGTAATTCTATGGTACACATGTTGGAAGTAGGGAACGCTTACTAATTTTATTTACAATGAGTCTTCTAAGATGAAAACCAAATTTCATTTATTCTATTTAAGTAAAAAAAACACAAAAGTATGTATTAAAACATGTGAAATATACTTTTCTCTTGAAAATAAAACCCCGTGTGGAAAGGTTTTACTTGGAATAATTTCTAGTGTGAATCATTTAAGACCTTTTTATGCTCCCTTGTCCCCAAATTTGAGAGTAATACATTTGAATTCCAGCACAACCAAAATAGTCACTTATTAAAACTGTGTAGTAAGATATATAATGGTACTAGAATCCTGTTTTCTAATTTTTTAAAAAATTAGCTATCTGTAGCAACAATTCACATTTTCTATCCAGAGTAGGCATTGGATACATTTTAAATATATACACAGTCTTAAACTGGACTAGAGATAAGTCATTTGTCTTTACACAAGAAAGAAAAGAAACCAGGAAGAATTAATGAGAACAATACATTTGAAATCTACTTTCGCTCTCTTTTCTCGTCCCTTTTTGTTGGAATGATTTTAAGAGGGAACTGGATGTATTTAATGTAGGCAGATTTTCGATTCCTGGCATTCTGTATATTGAAGGCTTCAAAGTGTTTAGACCATTGTAAGAGGTGTATATTGGTAGCATACACTATAAATATACCAACTGAATAGAAATTCTTTAGTTCAAAAATAATTTTTTCAAAGATTTTTATGACTATTTAAAAATAATAGACTTTAATTTTAGTACAACTTTAAGGTCTTGGCAAAATCAAAGATACAGAGATTTTGGAAGATACAGAGATTTCCTATATACAACCTTACCTACACACATACACACACACACACACACACACACACACACACACACACACACAGAGTCTTCCAGCTATCAACATCCCATGCCAGAGTTGCATATTTTTTTACAACTGATGACAACGCTACCTCGACATCATTATCACCCAGAGTCCATCAGTTTACACTAGAATTCACTCTTTTTGAGCACTGCACATATATTGATACCTTCAGTTGTCAGAACAATCATACAACTAGATGCTGAGGTTATCTCTGTATTATAGATGAGGAATGAGGCAGAGAGAACTTAGATGGCTTGCCCAAGTTCACACAAGTGCCAAAGCCAAGTTGTGAGCCTATGCAATCTGTCTTCAACTTCATTATCTGATGAAAGCAAAGCCTTTAAACTTTATAAATCATGTCATATGAATTATATATGAGTTACATACGTGGTAGGGGATTAGCACTTCAATGCAATTAATGATTATTCAAAGATCACTTACAGTTTCCTCTTGAAGTATAATCACAAATAATGTTGCCAAGTATTCAAAAAAGAATTTCATATACTTTGGTTCTTCTGTCAGTCATGGAAACCTCTCTAGGTATTTTAAACAGAGGGTTTAATATAGTGAATTGGTTAGAAAATCTTAGAAAGGTTGAATATGCACAAAAAGGGTGGCATAGTTACCAAAGATTAGTGTGGCAGGAATCAATGGGGAGATGCTGTTTTCCAGAGCCCATGCTCTGTAGCTAGGGTTACTGGAGCACCCATTGGTGTTGCGGGGCCACTGGGACTATAGCAGCTACTAACCTGCAGGGAGTCAGAGGCCCAAGAGCCTGTAGTCACCTGCCCCCACCACAGTTTCCCTTGGAACCATATCCAAGGCTTCCAGAATTTGCACCATTCCTGCCACCTCTGAGCCATGTTCACACACACCTACTGCTGTCGCTATGGCCTAGGATATTGTCAAAACAGAAAAGTAAAAGAAAGTGGCTTATCCCTTGTTCTAGTGAGCATTCTCATTGCTGTAATACAAAATACCTGCCCACCACAACTTAGAGAGAGGATGATAGATTTGCTCACAGTTCTGGAGATTTCAGGAGTTTGGTCCACGTCAGGCTGGGTAAAGTCTGTGGAGCTCAGGGCACAGTGCGGTGCACAGAGAGAAGAGCATGCACAAGCAATGCAGGACAGAGGACTGGGAAGAGAAGGGACTAAGAAAGGCCATCTGCATCGCCTTCTGTGAGGTGGGGGGAGGTGAGCAGGGAGGTGAGAGGCCTGTGGGCGCCAGGAGCTCAAGGACTACCAGCCCACAAGATAACAATTCAAATTAAGGATTAAAATTGTGCAAAATATATTGGTTCCCCCAAACCCAATTCTGACCAATCATAAAAGAGCAGATGGGGAACCTCAGTAAGGTTTAAAAGCCCACCTCTCAAGAGCTTCAGTGGTTATTTTCTTTCAGGGACCCCTCCCTACCCCCTGTGTGTGTGGGGAGCTGTTTTTGTCTTCTCTCTTTCCCCTGACTTAAAATAAACTTTCATATTTCTATACCCTGCACTAGTCCTTGGACTTCATTCCTTGAAATCCAATCCACTGGACAAGAACCCTGTAAGAGGAGACACCCCCATTTCACAACAGCTCTGCTCTCACATCACAGAAGCCTGAAGCAAGCTTCTGAAGGGGGTTAAGAGACACATGCACAGTCCTTAGGCCACACCCTCAGTGACCCACCTGTCTAGGTTACAACTTGATAAAGCCATTACAATGGATTCATCCACTGATAAGATTAGAACCCTAGTAATTCAATCCTATCACCTCTGAATGTTAATACATGAGCTCTTCAGGAGACATCTCATATTCAAACCATAGCATCCCTTCATGCCTCCTTCCATCTCCTGCCAGTGCCTCCCACTGATGGGACTAAGGCCTAGCCACCTGGCAAAGGAGCTAAGAAACAGAGGTGGCAAGTTCCAGTCCCCAGTGATGCAGAGAAAGTTAGAACAAATTGGCACCTTTCAGTTGTAGCACTTTGCTTGTTTTAGACACAACAGAACCTATTTTATTTTATTTATTTTTGTGTGTGTGTGGTACTGGGGATTGAACCCACCGGTGTTCTACCTCTGAGCTATACCTCCAGCCCCACTTTATTTTTTTATTTCTTAAAATAGGGTCTCACTAAGTTGCAGAGGGCCTCACAAAGTTGCTAAGGTTGGCTGTAAACCTGAGATCCTCCTGTCTTAGCCTCCCAAGTACTGGCACTATGAGCGTACACTACCACGCTTGGCTCAGAACCTATTTTAAATGAGCATATATTGATATACCTATCACTTACCGAGAAAATAGCAGCCAGGCTAATTAGTTGCCAAAAATAGATCCCACCATATTTAACCGAAACTGAAAAATAAAGCACTGAAGTATACTCTGGATGGTCCACAGACTATCTGTGAGGGCTGGGGAGGCAGGCCTCAAGGGTACTCATCCAGGTGAAATGGCCAGACTATACTGAAGGCTGCTCCAGAAAATGCCTCCATCCCCCACCTCTGGGCAGACACCACACTGTGCACTGCTGGGCCTGGGCATAAGCCGCCAGACTCAGCCTCGGTGTGTAATTCCAAGTGCTTCCCACTGTTCATCCTCATCAAACCAGAGTCTATGTTGTGCTGGTGTCCCCACAGTGCTCTCTTTAGGATCATAGTCCGGCATCATGTCTCTGTTGCATGCCTGTCTTCAAGGGAAACTGGGAAAAGCATTGTTTTTGGCTTCTACCTTAGGGAAGTAGTACTCATAATGTCACTCAGTCCTGGGGATAAGCCACTGTTTGGAAACTGACATAATGACTACGTAGCCAGTAACACTAGTTGAATGCTTACTACATGCCATCTATAGTTCTAATCACTTTACAAATACTCATCAGACTCTATGAGGTAGATACCATTATGATTTCTACTTCACAAATGAGCAAGCAGAGCACAAAGAGATCTTTTTAATGAGCTCATGGTCCCATAGCTAGATCCAGGATTTTAACCTGAGTGTCAAGTCAGCTCTTAACCACTCACCTATATTGTACATGGTAAATGTTCCGTAAGTAACAACTACTCCTGCCCATCTTATTTTCCTGAAGCTTAGAGCATAAGGAGGGGAGAGGTGAGCTTACAGTGGAAAGACCCTCAGGGGCCAGGCTACAAAGGAGCTCAGAGTCACACTGAGGAGTCAGGGTGTCATCCTGCAGGCGAGTGGTTCCTAAACCCAGTATTAAATTGGCGCTGCCTGAGTGGGGCATTTGCAGTGGGAGTCAGACCTGTGACCAGGTGACATGGTAAGTGTGCAAAAAGGGAGAAGAGAAGAGGACCCAATGTAGAATTATCTTTGTTGTTGTCATTTTTTTTTTTTTGTGGTACTGGGGATTGAACCCAGGGGTGTTCTACCTCTGCGCTACACCCCCGGCCCTATTTTTTATACTTTATTTTGAAACCGGGTCTCACGAAGTTGTGGAGGGCCTCACTAAGGAGAGAGAGAGAGAGAGAGAGAGAGAGAGACAGGGAGAGAGAGAGCGAGAGAGCTGAGGCTGGCCGTGAACCCGGATCCTCCGGTCTCCGCCTCCCAAAGTACTGGGATTACAAGCGTGCGCCACCACGCCCGGCCGTGTTTTGTTTTTAAACATTTTTTAAAAATATGGAGCTGGGTGTGGTGGTGCACACTTGTAATCCCAGTCCTTGGGAGGCTGAGACAGGAGGGTCATAGGTTCGCGGCCAGCCTCAGCTACTTAGTGAGACTCTCCACAACTTAGTAAGAACCTGTTTCAAAATAAAGAATAAAAAATAGGGCCGGGGGTGTAGCTCAGAGGTAGAATGCTCCTGGGTTCAATCCCTAGTACCGAAAGAAAAAAAAAAAGGATAGGAAAAAGAGCCCAGGAATCAGTCTGGGAAAGAGTGGTAAAAGAAGTAAGGAGACAAACAAGGAAGAATATTATTCTAGAATCCAGGACAGAACTCTTGAATAGAGTGGGAGTGGCCAAGAGCATCAAATACTGCAAAGCAGTCAAATAAGAGAATAGAAAACTGGACTTGAAGTTTATAAACTTGGAGATTATTGATATTATCTTTTTTCCCTCTCTGGGTACTGGGGATTGAACACAGGAGCATTCTACTTCCAAGCTATGCCCCAGCCTTCCAACCTCTAATTTTATTTTGAAATAGTGACAGTCTCACTAAGTTACTGCAGAACTCGTTGAGTTGCTGAGGCTGGCCTCCAACCTGTGATCCTCCTGTCTCAGCCCCCCAAGTACTGGGATTACACTGGGCTGAAATTATCTTAATAGTAATTTCAGTAGTGTAGTTGAAGTAGAAGCAAATTGCAAAAAGTTGAGGGATTAACAGGAGGATGTGGAAACAGGAAGCAAAAACAATTTTATTCGAGGGGACAATTAAGAAGAAAAGGAGGAAGAATGGGTCAATGGTAGATCCTTCCTTCCTTCCTTCCTTCCTTCCTTCCTTCCTTCCTTCCTTCCTCCCTCCCTCCCTCCCTCCCTCCTTCCCTCCCTTCCTTCTTTCCTTCCTTCCTTCCGATTGAACCAAGGGGCATTCTACCTCCAAGTTATACCCCCAGCCCTATTTTATGCTTTTGTTTTAAAACAGGATCTCTCTAGGTTGCTGAAAGTCTTGCTAAGTTGCTGAGGCTGGTCACAAACCTGAGATCCCAAGTACTAGGATTACAGGCGTGTGCCACCGCATCCAGCTCCTATGTTCTTTTTTAAAAGAAAGAAAGTTGAAACTATTCACATGTTGCTGAAGAAAAATCTAGTTGAGAGGAAGCTGATGGTGCAGGAAAGAGAAGAGATAATAGCATAAAGACCTTGAGTAATTAAGAGCAGATAGGATCCAAAGAACATGAAAGACCAGTCTTAGAGGTTTCTTCCTGCAGGACATGAAGAAAAGATGCAGTTATAAATAAGTATATATCTGTGGAGAAGGGTGTGTGAGGAAGATCTTTCCTGAAAGACACTTTTTTTTTCACTGTGAAATATGAGGAAATACCATCTGCTTAGGGAAAAGAGGTTAGGGTTATGATGTCTGGAGAGACGGATGGAGGTTAGAAGCAGCCACTGAAGGGAATGGGGAAGACAGGTAACCAAAGGGTGACTCAGTGGCCCAGGTAGCCCAGTTGAGGTGAGAGGCAGTGCATATTTAGCATAACTTTGTGCATTAGTCTTCAGGAGTCTGGGCATACGAAAATACTGGGCAAATGATAGATCTGGGAAAGGTCTTCAATTAGCAGTCCTGGAGCTGAGGCAAGGGAATTGATTCTGACAGGAAATTTGTTGAAACAACATGCTATAAATTCTAGGCTGGGTCAGAAGGAACTGGGACAAAGATGTGGTGGGGGAGTGGACGATGGCCTGTGGGAAAATAGAGGTGGTCAAAGTCATTGGAAACTTCCAAGATAAGACACATCAGGGGCAATGGAGTGAGAAGTTTTAAATGAGAGCTGGGATCAGTGGGATACTGTTTCAGGTGAGGTGGCTCAGGTGTGACCCTGGGAGCTGGGTACCTGCAGAGGATCAAAGGTAAAGGCTGCTGGGGAAAAGAAGCTCAGAGTTGAGGTTTCTTGGGACTATTTAGATCTGTAACTTAATCAACTAAAATTACTTTTTAAGTGGATTTTTTCTTTATCCAGAGTCATGCGGTTTTCTTTATTCCCACAGCTCTGCTAAAATGGTGGTGGATGCTCTGGTGAGCATCTCTTAATAGTTAACTCTGACCTGTTAGGTGTTCTTTAATCAGCAATGTCACTGAACAGTGTTTATGGTTGTTCTCAGCTGGGCAGGCTAACCGGTAAAACAGATAAACCCAAAAATGTATTTTGGCCCAACCAACATAAAAGAAACGATGTAGATTGTGCTTCAACCCTAGAACCAGGCAGATACTTGATTAAAGCTTTTTTGTAAGGATAGGATTAGATGAAATATGAATAAATTAGACTTGGCTGCTTTCCTTTTGCTTTTTTTTAATTTAAGTTTCTGGCAAGATGTTCATACTTAGAAATGCATGAAGGATCACTTGATGATGTGCTAAACACATGTCAAAAGTAGAGATGAGGGAATCTGGCTAAGGACAGATAACAGAGGCTGGATGAGGATACTTAACAACCGAAACAAGAGTGGCCTCTGGCCCAAAGATCAACAGCATCAAAGTGGAACTCTGTCTTCCTCTCAGAACAAACTCTTCCTCCTTTTGTCTTCCTTATTTCTATTAATGGCCCCCATTTCTTCTTGTCCACTGGATTTAGACACTGTAAATCATTTTCTTTTATGCTTCTGATATCCTTATAAGTTCTGTGCATATCTCAGAAGTCACCAAGGCCTCCTAATTAATGCTGCATCACATCTCCAACCACCTGAAGACTGCCTTGTCATGCTCACGACACTCTGCTGTTGGCAGTCACAAGGGTACAGGTTGCAGGGCCATTCTGCCTTAGGTGTCCAAACATGACAGATGGCCACATAGGTTTCCTTGGAGATTTCTGGAATTTCCCTGGGGTGCTTCGATTTTGAGACTCTACTCACAAGAATCTGACCCCTGCCAACCTTAGTATAAGATTATGTTAAATGCAATGC